>JAPWTK010001190.1:22500-76234 GCA_029963805.1 Aromia moschata
TAGCAACAAATTAAATGTTCAAGTAACCAGTAAATTGAATAGTATACCCAATAATTAATTAAATAATTTGCGAGAAATCATCCGTGCCAAAATTGCACCAGAATCATTTAGGCCGCAAAGTTAAAGCAACAGTGATTTGATTTATGCGGCAACGACGAAAAAGACAGTGTTAACGAGGTCTTAAAACAGGCGTGTATTTACTAGCATTTCAGCTAATCGTAAAAACGGTGATAAATAAAAAGTCAATATTTGACCTGCACCTATATTGTGTTGACCCGAAGTTTGAAAATAATATTATAGGTAGGTACTTTAATGACAGGCCGACGGGTTAAGGATTGTGGCAATTAAAGTATTCAATTTTAATTTTACAGTGAAGTTTCTTTGGTGTTTTGGCGTAGACAGGTGGTTTTCATTGTATACAAGCCGTTGGTTTCCTGCAATTTGAATGTGGTGAGTCAAGTGGGTAGTTTATTTCAGAAGTTTAATTACTATCTGAAACTGTGAAAGGGCGGGAATATATCGAAACCCTGTTAATATACAGTAAGCAACGAAAGTTATCATACACCCACTTTTTGAAGTTTGCTTAAATTCTGATAATTTTTGTATTACATCATTGGTCTTTTTTTGCTTCTGACAGGATTATAGCTTGTGATATTCTGCGTCTAATAAGCCGAAGTTGAAGGCGGTATGTCGATTACATGAAACGATATCGCGAAAAAAAGTAAAATTTCAATGTTTTCAAAGAAACGTAAATAACTTCGAAAATAGTAAATCCCTTTCGAAGTTATTGGACTCGTATTAAAGGTAAATCTTCAGTGTATCTATCTGACTAACTGAGTCATTTTGAAAATATTTTTCCTAGACATGAATAAAATATAAAGTTGAACCAAAAATATGACGAACATTCAAAATTCTACCATCCTTTGTATCGTTTTCGTAAAAATCAAATCCTGAAATTTTAATAAAACACAGAGCGATCTAGAGGGATATTAATCCTAAATTTTTGTTGGAGTAATGTGTGGCGTACAGGGCTTTTTTGAATTTTCGTGATATTTTTGGTTCAACTTTAGATTTTGTTCATGTCTAGGAATTTTTTTTCAAAATTACTCAGTTAGTCAAATAGATACATTTCCCTTTAAGTCCAACAACTTCGAAAGGGATTTACTATTTTCGAAGTTATTTACGTTTCTTTGAAAACATTGAAATTTTACTTTTTTAGCGATATATTTTCACACAATCGACATACCGCCTTCAACTTCGACTTATTAGACGCAGAATATCACAAGCTATAATTCTGTCAGAAGCAAACAAAAATCAATACTGTAATACAAAAATTATCAGAATTTAAGCAAACCTTCAAAAAGTGGGTGTATAATAACTTTCGTTGCTTACTGTATATGTGATAGATACGAAAAAAAAAACGTTTAGACAAAAGTTGGAGGTGAATTAAAAAGGTTAATTTAAGCAGTTTATTTTTTAAGTACAGAGTGCCCAAAAAAGGCAACACGTTGTGCAACTTTAATTTTTCAAATCGAACACCTTTATAATGTTTGTCCAAATAGAGTCGGAACACCCGGTATATCTACGTGATGTGTAGTAATGGAAGGTGATAAAAGCGAGATGAAATAAATGTAAAAAATGCACGGAAATGTGTAAATTGTAAAAAAACGACCCGACAATTTTTAAAAGAAATGAGTAATAAAAACCGTCGATATTGTTACTTACTACCGAATTGTATATGCTCTCAAATTTACAATTACGAATTTTCGAATATAGAGGGTGGGCCATTTTAATCTCCCCACCGGAATTTCTCATAACCTAAGCTAGATACGAAAAGAACGTTGAAAAGAAAAGAAACTTTGACCTTGAAGAAACCTTAAAAACCGGGTTTAACGTCAAGGTTATTGGTATCAGGAAGGGACTTTATTCGACCCTGACAACTTTAATCAGAAAAAATTTTACTGTTTCCAATGTCTAGCCCGAGTTAGCCCTCGTTAATTAACAATTTTCGAAAATTTTACCTTCATTCGACCTTGCCATGACCTTGTTGACAAGTACCATTTTGGACGTAAAATTTACCGCTCTTTTCAAATCCGGGGTCAAAAGTAGGTGTTCCCGTTAAACAAAAACACTTTGACCTTGAAATAACCTTGAAAATCAGGTTCAAGGTCAAAGTCATTCTGCCTCCACCAACTTTTGTCTCAACGTTCTTTTCGTATCTAGCTTAGGTTCTGAGAAATTCCGGTTGGGAGATTAAAATGGCCCACCCTGTATATTCGTAAATTTGTAATTGTAAATTTGAGAGCACATACAATTCGGTAGTAAGTAACAATATCGACGGTTTTTATTACTCATTTCTTTTAAAAATTTTCGGGTCGTTTTTTTACATTTTACACATTTCCGTGTCATTTTTTACATTTATTTCATCCCGCTTTTATAATCTTCCATTACTACATATCCATATTCCGACTCTATTTGGACAAACATTATAAAGGTGTTCGATTTGAAAAATTAAAGTTGCACAACGTGTTGCCTTTTTTAGGCACTCTGTACTTAAAAAATAAACTGCTTAAATTCATCTTTTTAAACAGTATAACTATACACTCTACATCCACATATCCGAACTCCATATTTCCGAACTCATGATATTTCCGAACTTTTTTCTCACGATATTTCCGAACTTGTACTTCCACACAACCGAACTTATCGCCGTCGAATGTCGAATGTCGCTGTCGAATAAGCCAGAAAACCCCTTTGCGCATGCGCCACGTTCGGTTATCCCGAGGTGAAGAAAGTTCGGAAATGTGGAATTTTGCGGAACGAAAAAGTTCGGATATGTGGATGTCGAGTGTATTTAACTTTTTTTTTCTATGTCAAACCGTTTCTGAGATAATGCTTGTCTAAACAGAGTTAGGACACCCAGTGTACAGTACTAATCATAACAATGTCTAAACATCTTATCAGTACTAATAATAACAATAATTATCATTACTATTAACCTTTTAATCATAAAAAAAATAACAAAACCTTTATTGTCTTTAAAATAAAATTGATATAACATGATATATATATTTGTATTTAAAAATAAAACTTAATATAACAGGAAAATAATAAATAGTTTATAAATAGTAATAATGACCAGTTTGTAAATGGTAAAAATAAGTAAATGGTTATATACTTGTATATTAGCATTTGGTGGCAAAGTAACGTTGATAGGATTGTACATAACTCAAATGTTTTGACAGATGTGGGACTTCCGCTTATACCGTAAATACATGCCAACTTGTTTATTTTAATTGGAACACACTATATATTTGGTTTTTTTATTCTAACGGGGTATTTTAAAGACATGTCTTGTATAAGTTTCAATACCTACTAATTACGTCCATTATTATAGTTTTCGAAATAAACTGGCCGCCAAAATTAGCGTGACACTTTTCAGATCAGTGCAATTTGCGTTCTATTCAGGTTACTGACTTGCGACTTTTAAATTTCGGTAGCCTATAGGGTTGGTTTTAATTCGACCGAGTCGCTACGTTGTGACTTAAACGGTTTGCTGTCCACACCCCAAAACTCGCCCTCTTTTTTTGACTCCCTCCAAAATTTTTTTGACTGGGGAAAAATTCTTGAAAGAGGGCTCGTAGGCGTAACCTTCCTTTGTACTTGTGCGAATCGACAATCGCGAAATTCGTGAGAGATGCTTGGTACGCGCGAGGTGCGTGTTTGTGATTTGGGAGCGTGAACTCTTCTGGGCTAGCCATATATCTAATACTCCTATATTGCTAGAAGGGTCTGGAGATTGGCGAAATCACCACGGTGCGTCTGTCTCTCTCTCGTAACTACTTCGAGTCTTACGCGCATGCCCGAGAATTTAACATCCAGTCACACACAGCCAATTACTCGTGACGCTTGCGCACAACAGGTCAAGTAGTCATGTGCTGTCTCACTTACCCCGTGACACCTCTACCTATGGGAACCAGCAATATAGGAGTATTAGATATATGGGGCTAGCGCCTGCAAGGTAGGCAACCCAAACATCACCTGTTTCCACTAATTTTATGAACGAAAGCATGTTTGGGTGGCCCACTTCGTAGGCGCTAGCCCAGATGAGAGTTTCGTCCAAGGAACACTTGCCGTGCGTACCAAGCCGAACGATTCGGGGTAGGCCGAAAAGGGTTCGAGCTTCCCCATGACGATTTTCTGAATCACCCCACGCATTAAGACCTGCTTACAACCCCGCAGAGCGACATATTTCCAGGGTATGGGTTGGAAGTGGAATTCAGTTTTGGCGCTCAATCGGTCGTCCTCGGTTGGTCCCATCACCTTCCAGTGCCTTCAAGAAATGCCATGACATGAATTCCAGACAAAACGACTACCACGTAGCTTCCAATAGAGGCAGACCTATGGAGGGGGGGAAGTTGGTGTAGGGGTGGCCTTGAGGGGTGCTTGAGATGTCAAAGGGTTAAAATGAGTTGTCACACCTCACACCAATTTATTTGGCAGCATTAGGATTAATGGAATCGCCCAACATAGGTCAAACCATGCAAAACCCAGTGTAAATACAGAGGGGTGGTTCACGGGATCTGGAAAAGGGTTGAAAGGGCGAGACAGCGACCAAACTCTCAGGTAAAGTCTTAACGTGTGCCAGAATGGGGTTTTTACCCGACAGTCCTTATCAGTCCATTCTGTAGGTCTTTGAAATTGCCATCAGTCTTGTGAATTCAAATTTCGACATGGGGTTGGTTTTTGGGGTGTACATGCAGAACCATTTAAGCCACAACGTAGCGCCCTCGGGGCATTCAAACCAATCCGATAGGCTGCCGAAAATTAAAAACCATAAATCTCAATCTAACCTGAATAGAACGCTAATTTTAACGAGCAATTTATTTACAATTTTCTGTCAAAAATAAAGAGTTGGGGATTTTTTGTCCAATAATTGATAAACATGTTTGATATTGACAATACGATATTTGATTAACATCTCATATAGATTGGACGCGATGTCGTTAAAGTCAAATATTTCAAAAGTAATATTTTTCGATATATTTTTACACCCATGTTCGCAATTAAAAAAGTGTCGTATGACGTCATAGCACAAAAATCGAAGACACCCTGGAAATGACATTTATTGAAATAATTATTTTTGAAAAGCAAAATTGCCTGTCCGAGTATTTTTTTTAAAAACTTTCAAAAAAAAAGGGTGATGAGTTTATTTCAAACTTTGCGGCTTCACAGCGAGGTATGGTTATTAAATAACCTAACTGATGCTGCTACTAGTGTGCTGCTAGCGTGTCACGACAAAGTTGAATATAACTGTGTATGGTGACAGTTTCCCCACCCTGAGCTCGTTGGACAAGCCAGTCGGTCGCTCAGTTTAACTGTGGTAATCAATTGAATTAATCTACGCACCAGTGATGCGCCGAAGTGTTCGGCCCATTCTGCTTTGTCTGTGAAGGCGTTTTTTACAAATCACGGCATGACTGTGTTGGAACACCACCATACTCGCCCGACCTTGCCCCCGTGACTTTTTCTTATTTCCCAATGTCAAATCGGCACTAAAGGGAACACGAGTCGAAAGTGTGGAAGCGGTTAAAGCAAAAGCGATGGAGGTTCTGAACCAGCGGACCTCCAGCACTGCTTTCAACGATGGAAAAGATGTGTAGAGATCGCCAAGGGAAGTAGATATATATTAAGCGAAAAATTTTCTACTGTAATTGGTAACGAATAAAAAGTGTTATGACAGCAGTTCGGTTATTTAATAGCCACACCTCGTATAATTCATTGCGAGTATAGTTATTTTCAAAAGGGAACATTGTTTCTTTTATGTCCAACGTTTACAATTAAAAAAAAAGTATCAAAAAGACTAGACACATGTTCTACAAAATATTTTTTTTGACATAGTGTAATACAATTTGATTAATTTAAACAACTAGGAGAATAACAAATTTTCTCTGTATTGTTCCGGGGACTATTTTGGATTTCTGTTACTTTCTTTTTCATAGACAAACATCCGAAATTAAAATCTGTGGCTTTAGTGTCTACAAATTTTTCGTAATGTACAAACAATTCGATTGGAATTATAGAAATAATTAGTTAATTAGAGGAAGTGAGGAAGTAATAGAAATAATGTTCATACATCATATGTGGTGGATAGGCCTCTCTTATCTGCTTAATTAATGAATATTAATTTAAATTCCTACCTACTAAACAGTATTGTAATCTGAAAAAGCGGCAGCATCATCTACGGTTCCAGAACAAGTAGGAAAATAATTAACATGACGAATAATAATTAATTTCATTTAATAAGTGTAAATAATGACAGAGGTTTATAGATAATTGCATGTGCTCATTAATAATATTTACTGACGGCACATTGTAGCCGGGTATAATGTTTGGACGCATCTGCATAACTTCATTGCAGAACTGCTAATAATCGTAATTATTCACGCTATATCATTCGTGTATCAAACGCTTCCCGCCTACAACACTGCTTTGCATTAATAGGTGATTATTTCTAGTGAATGTAGTACCCGGAAATGTCTTCTGATGTTATTTCAATGTGACACTATTATTTAGTATAATACAGTGAGGCCCATAAGTAACGGATAAATTCATTATCTACGTAATTTACAATTTATGAGTAAAATCCTGAAACACGTCAATTTTTAATTCTAGATAAATTTAATTTTATACCTCCCCCTCCAACGCCTTTGGAGTGACAGCTACCCCTTTAAAATTTTTAAATGGAACGAGGGTCCATGTGATAGCTAATTTGAAAGGGTTTTTAATTCTCCATCCAGCAACATACGATTTTTTTAATTTCTATAATTTTTTTATTGAAAAATATTACATTCTTAATGTTACTAAGCAAAGAAAAGAACATGAAACAGAACAGAAGAACAGTTTAAATCAAATGTTCAAACTGGGCACCCGTTGCTTCTTGACAATAATGGAGGCGTTGCTGAAATTCTTCTAAAACATTTTGTATTGTTTCCGGGGTGATTTGATTAATTTCTTGCCTAATTCTGTCTTTTAGATCTTCTGTTATTTGGTCTGTTGAAGTAGGCTTTCGATTTTAAGTAACCCCATAAATAATAGTCAAACGGGGTCAAATCGGGAGAACGAGCAGGCCACTCAATTTCACCGCGTCTAGAGATCCATCTATTGGGAAAAACTTGATTCAGATAGGCTCTTACTTCCAATGAAAAATGTGGTGTAGCTCCGTCCTGCTGAAACCAAATATTTCTATCGATTTCATTGGGGTTGTCATCATCTGGGAAACGCATTCTTAACTCTAGAACTAAGAAATTTTGCAACAAGTCCAAGTAATGCGCGCCAGTTAATGTGCCATCAAAGAAATATGGTCCGATAATTTGAGAATTTATAATTCCAGCCCAAACGTTCACCTTCTCAGGATATTGAGTATTGGCCTCCATCATCCAATGTGGATTTTCTGTACTCCAGTATCTACAGTCCTGTTTGTTGACTAAGACGAATGTTGCTTCATCAAAAAAAAGAATGTTTTTCATAAATAAAGGATTATCTTGGCATCTATTTGCCATGATTTCGCAAAATTCCAATCGGCGATCAGAGTCATCGTCGTTAAGTTCTTGAACCAAATGAATTTCTTATGGGCGGTATTTATCGTTTTTTAGAAGACGCAATATGGACGTTTTACTAACATCATTATCGGCGACAACTTGTCTTGTAGGTTTATGTGGATTATCTTTAATATCTAACAATATATCAAATTTCTGTTCATCGTCTAAAATGCGGTTCCTACCAGATTTAGGAATATCTGTGATATTTCCAAATTCAAAAATTTGTTTTCTATTCTACTAACCGTAGACTGGGAAATGCGGCGGTCAGGATACTTAGTATTGAATATTTCGCATACCTGCTTCTGCGTTTTTGTTTTATCACCACATCCTAATAATATCAAAATTTCAATTCTTTGGGTATCCGAAAGACTCACTGTTAAAATAATGATCAACTTGACGATCATCGATAAATAACATAATAGAATAATTACTAGTTATAAGTAATAGTTTTCACAGATGTAGCAAATTTAAATGTATATTTTTTTCTGATATGTAAAAAGAAACCCTTTTTACATCTTTCTTTTTGTTGGGTATTTTGCGCAGCGTATCAGGGAAACCGATACATTTAAGTTGAATGTTGACACAAAATTAACTAAAAACGTCAGATTTGACAGAGGTTTTTATCAACTTATTTACATCTTAATTGAAAATAAGTATATGCTGAGTTTTGTTTTTATTATTATATACATATGTACATACATAGTTTGTAACTGTTTGGGACTGTATTAAAATTACATTAAATATTGTTTTGTATCAGCAAGATGTCTGCCTCTGAGGAAATGCCAATAAAAGCAACGATGGAGTTAGAAGAACCATCTGGAGAATTAATAGAGTGGGCCAAAGACAATATAAATGAAGATCCCGATAAAAGGGAACAGATCATATCAGAATTTAGAGATTTAATCTATGGTGAGTGAAGTGAGAATAAACATGCATCATTAGCTGCATAAACATGCAACATTAACAAAATAAATGTTTTATTCATTATTAAATAATAAAAGTTGATATTACCGTTTATGTTACGTTTTATGTTGTATTGTTTTATACGAAGCCTCTGGATGCCAAACTCAGGACACTATTTCAGAACACTCCTTTTGTTTTTCACACATTTTCCGTGAATCTTTTGTGGTACAAAAGTAACGTTATCCACTTTACCAGCAAAGTCTCTGAAGCAAAGTGTCTGTTAGGCAGTTGTTTAATTCTGATGTAAGTGTTAGAGTGCTGGCGTTTTGTATTATTATTTAGAAACTGTAACAGGTTTAGCTTTTATTAACAACAATACTTACTGCAAAATATCGTTAATCCTTACGCACGTATGTACATATTAAATACTCCAAATCTCAAGAAAATGAACTTTTATTCAAATAAGAAATTAACGGAGACATTACACCTCATTTTTTTAAGATATACATACGTACTTAAAATGTATCCATTTTACAATACAATTATTGACACCACATTTTTTCTGTTACTCCAGTGTTTTTGTTCCATATGAGTTATGCATCTAGTGGCTTCATATTCATACATGTTACCAATACTTTTATTTTCATAGTAACAAAAATATGTACTTCTAAATATTTTACTTCTAAATATTTTAGAAATCCAGTGAACTTATTTCTGCTCAGTTTTCGTTTTTGTTTTTGTTTTCTTTTTTTATTTCTTCTTTCAGCTCGTGGAGAGTGTACACCCCATCGTATTGATGATGCTTTTTTTGTTACGGTTTCTAAGAGCACGTCACTTCATCGTTAGAAAAGCTCATAGATTGGTAAGTTTAATAGGTGCAAAACAATACATACGAGGTGTGGCTATATATAGCCACACCTCGTGTGGCTATTAAATAACAGACTAATTGTTTCCCTAAAAAAACAAAGAGACAACTTGCCTGACACTCCATGTCAACACAATATTCTCATATAAAATAGATGGTTTTCCAAATAAAAAAATGATGCAATAAATGTCTGCTTTCCTAAACTGAGTCAGTAATAACTTATTTGTTTCAGTTGATAAATTACTACAAATTTAAGGAATCGAACCCGCAGTACTTTGATAATGTAAAATTAGAACGCCTCAGAGAGTTAGCGAACGAAGAAATAATTAGTGTACCACCATATCGAGATCAGTTTGGCAGAAGGATTATGATATTTAGAATAGGTGAGTAGAAATTGTATACAGTTTGTGTAAAGCCAACATCGGCCGGTTGTGAAAAAGGACAAATGCTACACTTCTCGTTCTAATGTCTAGCGCAGGTGGTGAGAGGGCCGGTCTTATTCCTCCACTACCTTCGATGCGTACGCGATTGCTTCATATCTGTCGTCTCACTTCTGTTTGTCATTTTTCATAACTGGCCGATGTCGGCTTTACACACACGGTATATTCTTAATTTTTTTAGCTATAAAAACTTTGGAAAAATGTTTTACTTGGTGTAAAACTGTACACAATAGCACGAAATTTAAAGTTATACCCATTCCAAACGTTTAAGTACTTTAAAATTTGTATTTAAGTACTTATGCGAGACAACCTTTTTATGTAATCTACATAGCCATCAAAGAAATGACCACGAATAACAAAAAAAATAGATACGAATACCTAAAATATGACCCGTCAACATCTATACTCAACACACTTATTCCATAGGTTTTGCTACAAAAGGATCCCTTTAAAAAACTTAATCCCCTTAAAAAAATGTAATTCCTCAAAATGATTGTCAATAGTAGCTTTCAGGTCATATCAGAAGAAAATCTTCGTCCACGTAACTGGCTTTTCAAATCATGAATTTCAAATTAAGATGGAGATCTCTAGAGTACTTGATCCAGGGTGGATGTCTCAGCTCCTGGAAAATGTTGTGTCTTTTATCTCTGACGCATGAGAGAGCTTTGTGAGTGGCTTTCTTCTTTTTAGGGGTGGAGATTATACACTATCACTACATTTACTCATATTTCGTTAGAGGCTTCCAGTAATATAAAATCCCTAAGGTCCCCAGGCTTCATCACCAATAAAATTTTCGATACAAAGTCTCGGTTTAACGCATCCAAATTCTCTTCGGAATTCATTTCGCTGATACGTCACTAAATTATGTAAAACATTCGTATAGTGATGGAACATTCTCTCATTCATGGATAACTTTTTTCACTTCGGTCAAAAATTTTTGTAACACTTCTGACTTTTATTCACTCATTTTTCAAACCTGCACCATAATTACAAATATGTTATACGAGGTGTGTACATTAAATAATGAGACTGACAACGTAGCGCCCGATCTAGCAACACTGCGGAGACGGGACTTGGAAGGGCGGTAGGTTAACATGTATTGCACCTTCAGTACAAGTTTTAACTTGTTAGAGTAATTTGTTTGTTCATTGTGACTGTTTTCGTAAACAGGTTATTTCTAGTGCGTTTTAAAAATGAGTGTGAAAAAACGGTGCGCTATCAGGTTTTGCTTCCGACTTGGACACAGCGCAACGGATACTTTCAACACGATTACAGAGACAGTGTTTTTTCAAGAGCCCGGGTTTTTCGGTGGTTTAAGGCATTCTCGGAAGGAAGAGAGTCGATTGAAGATGAACCACGCAGCGGAAGGCCTTCATCTTCAAGAACCGATGAAAGTGTCGATAGAATACGGGATCTTGTGCTTTCAGATCGTCTGTTGACGACAAGAATGATCGGGGAAGAGTTACATTTGAATCACACCACTGTTCATCAGATTTTCACTAATGAATTGGTACGAAAATGGTTCCAAAAAACCTTTCGCAGGAACAAAAGGAGATCATGAGAGAAAGGTGTCTTGACTTTTTTGGAATCGATTGAAAATGATCCCCATGGATATGGAACGTGTGATGAGACTTGGGTGTTTGAGTACGACCCGGAAACCAAATGCCAAAGCATGAAATGGCACAATTCAAGCTCTCCAAGACCCAAAAAAAAACAGGAATGAGCAAGTCGAGGATCAAATTCATGCTGATATGCTTTTTTTAATAGCCAGGGAATTGTCCAAAAAGAGTTGATGCCTCCAGGCCAAACTGTAAATCAACACTTTTACGGAGAGGTTCTTGAAAAACTTGAAAAAAGGGTCATGCATGTGAGACCAAACATCAAGAACAACCGGATGTTGCATCACGATAAATCGCCTTGTCACATAGACATTTCAGTAAACGAATTTTTTGCCAGTAAAAACATTCCTGTGGCTCCTCAGCCTCCTTATTCTCCTGACTTGAGTCCTTGTAACTTTTTTCTCTTCCCGAGATAGAAGCACTGCTACGACGAATGGAAGAACCGTCTCCAGCGCTATGTGGCTTCCAAATGAAGTTATTTTGAAGGAGACAATACTGAATTGTAATTCTATTCGAATAAAATAATTTTAAAAAATCAGTCTTATTACTTAATTTACAGACTACAGACCTCGTACTTATTACTCCACTCCTCCTGGTCAAAGTGCTTGACGCTATTTACATGTCTTGTTGAAAATTCATTAGCGATCAGTGATTTGGCAATATTTTCTTGGTCAGGTAGATTACATAAAAAAATCTCCTCGTGTAAGTATTGTAGACTTTTCAAATTGTATACAAGTTTAATTTCAAAAAAATAAAAAGCATAAATAACATAATATACTAAGTAATGAAACATAAAAAAACAGTCTTTACTAATTTTAACTTCTTAAATAAAATTGTTAAATGAAAACGACCCTACAGGTTTTATAACCTTTACTTAACTTAGGTATATATGAGTTGGCTTCTTACAAATATAATAAAACGGAACCTTTCACGTAGCAAAAAAAAACACAGTAAATGTCAGAATAACCTTCCATGAATGGAAATGTCTCGGTTTAATTACCTAATTGCAAAAGTGTTTATATATTTCACTTTCAAATACAAACAATTTTGGTCTATTTCCTCTCTCTGCGATACTTTTAATTATCCTATTGGAAATATATCAAGAAGGTAATATTTTCATCAGTAAAGGGAACTGGTATCATTAAACTAATTTACCGCTATATTTACAAATTTGTGTCATTTCTACAAAACGTTTGCAATTCAGCACGCAATTTCGTTATTACTTGATGTTGAAAACGTGTTAATAATGATTCAGTTTAATATTAAAACTATATTAAGCAGATACTTGTAATTTGTATTCACTAAAGTGAAATAAAAACGTTTTCCATAGATCTACAGTCATGTATAGTTACTACATGTATTTAATACACTTTTCCATTATACCGAAAATGTATTTGATAACAAATAAAAGAACCAATCCACAACTATTCAATTCTGGTATCATAATTTTGGAATTAAGATCATTCGGGATGCTTGGAAAAACCCCAATGTGATTTCGTTCTTGTTTTAGGAGCTTGGGATCCTTCAGAATATAAAATAAACGAGCTTTTTCAGTTGACGATGGGGATAATAGAATTGGCTGCAATGGAACCTCAAGTTCAAATCAAAGGCGGCTTAGTGATATTTGATCTTAGCCAGTTGTCAGTTACCCATGCGTGGCAGATGACGCCAACTATTGCCAACAATATAGTACAAATAGCGATGGTAAGTCGTGTTAACAAATCAAATTAAAGACATATTATAACATACAATGGTATATTCCACAATAGGTTATGGAATATGCCATTCCAAACGTGTTATAGGCTATACTTTCTCCAACAATATTTTAGAAATCATTAGTTATAACAGGTGGCGCAAAAGTTATCATCCTATCGGAAGGTGCTCTCATTTTTGCAAATGACATCTTATGTCATCGCGACTTAGACGTTTTTGAAGTAGGCAGAAACAGAATACACGTCAAACCATGAATCATACTCCTCAAGAACGCGGAATAATTGTGTCTATGTTTTTGAGAAATAATCGGTCTGTAATTTTGGCGCAACGTGAATTTCGTGGACGATTCCGTGGTCGTCTGGCACCAACTGGGCAAACACTGTTGCGTTTAGCTGCTCGCCTCGAAGAGACTGGCTCAACGCGGGACAGTAGCAGGAGTGGCCGTCCTCGGAGTAGCCGTTCGGTCGAGAATATCGCTGCTGTGGCTGCAGATCTCGAAGAAGACCCTCAAACATCAACCAGACGACGGGCCACGCAATTGGGCATCAGTAGACGGTCTTTACAGCGAATTTTGGTGACAGACTTGAACATGTTCCCGTACAAAGTGCAAACAGTGCATCAGCTATTGCCTGCAGACCGCCAATTGCGTGTAAATTATAGCCAAGCTCTCCTAAACTTCGATCGCGATGAGGATGAATTTCCAATGAAAATCATCATGAGCAACGAGGCGCATTTCCACCTATGCGGATACGTGAATAAGCAAAATTATCGCTTCTGGAGCACTGAAAATCCATGTGTAATGCACGAAGAGCCATTACATCCTCTCAAAGTCACTGTTTGGTGCGGCGTTTACGGAGGAGAGGCGATTGGGCCATATTTTTTCGAGGACGGCATCGGAAACACTGTTACTGTGACTGGGGAACGCTACAGAACCATGATCAAGACTTCTTGCTGCCGCAAATTGAGGAATTGGGTTTGGAGAACATGTGGTACCAGCAGGACGGTGCAACTGCGCACACAGCACGAGCAACAGTGGACATTCTGCAGCAAGCGTTTCCCGGCCGCTTAATCTCCCGTTTTGGAGATTTGCATTATCCCGCAAGATCGCCCGATTTGACAGTTCCAGACTTTTTTCTTTGGGGTTTTTTAAAGTCACGGGTCTATGCGAACAAGCCGCAGACCTTGGAGGCCCTGGAGGGAAGCCACCCAGAAGGGGGGGGAGATTTTTTGGCCCGGAGGGTTGGGGGGGGAAATGGGGGGGGGCGGGGACCGCCCCCCCCCCCGCGGGGGGGGGGGGGGGGGGGGGGGGAGCATCTTCGCGACCTAATGAGAAAAAATGTAAACGTCTAAATAAAAAATAAACATAATCAACAAACAGAACCAATTATTTTTATTTACAAATAAAGTTACTGCCTTAGGAAATCGAGTGAGGACTTTTGCGCCACCTTTTAAATAAATCTTATTTCTATTAATCTTATCTTATTTATCAGACACAACCAAGGAAATCAAATCAAGGTACTTGATATGCCGCGCTAAAATTCGCTTAAACAGTCAAAAACTCGTACAAAATGGGTTCCGTACGGATATGTGTTAAATTCATTCCAATAAAGTTCTCAGTTATGGAATGTTAATATTTCTAAAATAGGGTTAGAGAAAATTATATTAAACCCCTCGTCGAAAGTTGTAAGTGCTGGAGTGAGTTGTGGACTGCCACAACTCGCTTTCGCCCTTTGATAACCCAAGCACCCATCCAAACCACACTTACACCGACCCCTCACCCACCCACCCTCTGGTTCCACCTCTGTAGGAAGCTGCGTGGGATGTCTATTTGTTTCGAATTCATGTCATAGCATTACTTGATGGCTCTTGAAGTTGTCAGGATCCACTGCGAACGTCTGATCGAACGCCAAAAGTGATATTATTTGTCAAAAGTGATATGGAAAGAGTCATTCCATATGAAATCGTCTAATTGAAGAAGCCGACCCATTTTAGATTTTGCTGTAACTTTGAGGGACTCTTCTTTAGGGTCCCAAAGAACAATATTTACGCAAATTTAATTTTTACAAACACTCGTTTCCGCCTATTCGAATTAAAACTTTTAAAAATCGTCATTTTTATGCTTCATCAAATTTAGCTCTAAAATTTTCTTTATTAAGATATCTACCCGCTTGAGGCAGCATTTTGAAAAGGAAAGATGGCAGTTTTAGTGTAAGCATCAAAAATTCGATCAGTCAATACCTCGTGGTGGCAGCGTGTTAAAATTACGCGTTTTTTTACTTATTTATTGTGAATTTTAATCGACTCTAGCGTCTTGACTGTTTAGAGTAAGCAACTTATGTTACTCAGGAATTAAGTGTACTATGACGCCATAGATGAAATACAGCCGCGAGTCGACCCGAGCAGTTCACTCCTTATAAAAAAAACTTTGCTTGAAGTTTCGAAATTTTGAAAAATCGCCTTATTCAGGTTATGAAAAGAACGTGTTGACTGCGAGATAAACATATGAAACTTACAGATCTTAGTTAGTCTATAGTTCTTACCTTTAACTTCAAGTGACTGCACCGCTCATTTTGTTATTTTCATGTTTAGTGAATGTGCAAGTGTTTTTTTTATAGCGAAAATTGACCTAATTTTTCTATTTTATAATCTTATAATTTCAGTTATACTTGATCACTTTTTGTAAATAGAGATTATATCTTACCTAATAGAGCTTTCATAGACAAAGAGTTGAGATTTTTTTTCAAAATCCGCTACGACGAAATGTCGCTGTTCTCTCACTCTCTCAGCTCTTTGTCTATGAAAGCTCTATTAGGTAAGATATAATCTCTATTTACAAAAAAGTAATCAAATACAACTGAAATTATAAGATTGTAAAATAGAAAAATTAGGTCAATTTCCGCTATAAAAAAAAAAAACACTTGCACATTCACTAAACATGAAAATAACAAAACGAGCGGTGCAGTCACTTGAAGTTAAAGGTAAGAACTATAGATTCAGTAAGTTTCATATTTTTATTTCGCAATCAACACGTTCTTTTCATAACCTGAATAATGCGATTTTTAAAAAATTTCGAAACTTCAAGCAAAGTTTTTTTTAGAAGGAGTGAACTGCTCGGGTCGACTTGTGGCTGTATTTCGTCTATGATATGTACACTTAATTCCTGAGTAACATAAGCTGCTTACTCTAAACAGTCAAGACGCTTAAATATATTATATTTAATAAATTATAGAGTCGATTAAAATTCACAAAAAGAAGTAAAAAAACACGTAATTTTAATACGCTGCCATTATTCGGAGGTGTTAACTGATCGAATTTTTGATGCTTACACTAAAACTGCCATCGTTTCTCTTCAAAATGCCGCCTCAAGCGGGTAGATATCTTAAAAAGGAAAAATTTTAGAGCTAAATTTGATAAAGCATAAAAATGACGATTTTTAAAAGTTTTAATTCGAATAGGGGGAAATGAGCGTTTGTAAAAATTAAATTTGCGTAAATTTTGTTGTTTGGGGCCCTAAAGAAGAGTCCCTCAAATTTACAGCAAAATCTAAAATGGGTCGGCAATGATTTTTTTTTTTTTATTTCCAGACGATTTTATATGGAATGACCCATTTCCAACCCCCCCCTCCTGAAAATTTGCCGCGCTGAGGCAAAGCTTATAAGCTGATTTTGATGCGTAGCAGCATTTGATTTGATACCAATTTATTTGGTAACATTAGGATCAATGTGTGTGGACGGTGAACCGTTTAAGTCACAGCGTTGCAACTTTGGGGCATTAAAATCAACTCTATAGGCTACCGAAAATTAAAAACCACAAGTCTCTAACTCGAATAAAATGCAAATGACGCTAATCTAAGAGGTGTTACGCTAATTTTAACGAGCAGTTTATATTCTCGGACATACGGTTTACAAGGGATTACGAAATAACTTATTACAACATGAATATTTAAATAGTCTTCAGAGCCTCTTTCATAGTCGCAAAGAATATTACTAAGATAGTTTTGGGGCTATTGCTCCCATAAATCTTATCTACTAGTAAATCCCTAGTACTGTGTGTAAGTAGACTTAATACTGTTAATCGACATTTTCTTTTGTCAATGTGTATTGGAATATTCGCTTAACGTATGTATGTCGAGGACAAACTAAGAAACAACCAAAAATTCTGAAAAGATACATCAGCAATTTGTAACTTAAGCGTATCATCACCAAAAGTTTAATTTTTATTGGTAGGTATTGCTTCCTGAGAATTGGTATCGCTTTTGAAAACTTTTGGAGATACGATTTAACCCTTTAACGCCCAAATGCACTGTCAAGAGACATTAACTTAGAGGCTTATATTACTGATATAAAAAATAAAGAAAAAATAACTAAAACCATGTATTCCTATGTTTTTTCCTATGTTTCTAAAACCATGTATTCCTTTCGAATGGAATCGTTAAAATTTGCAAAAAAAATTGATGTAACATTTAATTTTTAACAAAAACTATTAAAAAACACGAATTTTTCAAGATTCTTTTTTTTTAAATAGCATTTTCAGCTATGTTATCGTCCTTTATACTACTCAAAAACAAATATAAACGTGCACTCGAGACGTGTACTTGAAGGAAACGCAATGAGAAAAATTTAGTTTTCTCATTTTTGAGGTATTTTTTGTAGGAATTTTGCCACATCTAGTTATTCTATAACTAGATGTGGCAAAATTCAAACGGTGATATTTCTCGTTTTTTACCAGTTGGGGATCATTGACGCAAAAGAAGAATTTTGAAAAATGATTAGTACTTTGGGGGTTATTGGGGTCGCTGATCACAACCCTGATGTCAGAATTTCAAAATTCAAGATCGTGGATCCAATATGGCCACCATCCGAATCAAATTTCAAAATTTTCGATTATTTTGCCTCAAACTTTGTAAACCAGCGGTTTTCGCGGTCGCTAATCACGATCCCGATGTCAGAATTTCAAAATTCAGTATGGTAGATATGACATGGCGACCATTTTGAAGCAAATTTCGAAATCCTGAATTTTGAAATTCTGATGTCAGGATGGTGATCAGCGACCCCAAAAACCCCGAAGGTACTAATAATTTTTCAAAATTCTTCTTTTGCGTCAATGATCCCGTAACTGGTAAAAAAACGAGAAATATCACCCTTTGAATTTTGCCATATCTAGTTATTTTAACCTCAAAAATGAGAAAACTACATTGTTCTCATTGCGTTTCCTTCAAGTACACATCTCGTCGAGTGCACGTTTGTATTTGTTTTTGAGTAGTATAAAGAACGATAACATAGCTGAAATTGCGATTTAAAAAAAAAGAATCGCAAAATTTTTGTTAAAAATTGAAGATTTGTTTGCAAATTTTAATGATTCCATTCGAAAGAGTGACCTTGAAGACATAGGAATACATGGTTTTAGTTACTTTTTCTTTATTTTTTCTATCAGTAATATGAGCCTCTAAGTTCATGTCTCTTGACAGTGCACTTGGGCGTTAAAGGGTTAAAGGAGGTAATTAAAATAATTGGGAGTCATTAGCAAATAGTACTTGATCGTCAGCTATTAACTGAGATTGTGCATGGCCACTTCTGAAAAATAGTTCTCTTGTCCATCATCAATGTCTTCTTTTTTTATTGGTCCTCTGAACCAAAAAAGCTACAGAGGCAACCGGTTCACAATACATCGCGTGAATTGCTGCATATATTACTATAGAATCAACAGAATAGGTCATCAATATTCAACAAATTGTGACATACAAGGTGTGGCTATTAAATAACCGAACTGATGTCATAACACTTTTTATTCGTTACCAATTACAGTATCAACTTTTTCGTCTTCAATGTACTCCCCTTGGCGATCTCTACACCACTCCATACGACTTTTCCATTGTTGAAAGCACTACTGGAAGTCCGCTTCTGTCAACTTGTTCAGAACCTCCGTCGCTTTTGCTTTCACCACTTCAACACTTTCGAATCTTGTCCCCTTCAGTGTCACCGTGTCTAACAAGCCTGGATCAGTGTCAATGTTGTTTAAAATGTCAGCGCAAATGTTCACTCTTGATTCCTTTTGCTCGGGAGTGAGGAGTTTTCTTCCATTTTTGACGTTGAGGGACGTCCGGGGAGCGGATCGTCTTTGGTCGTTTCGCATCCCTCTTTATACCGTTTAAACCATTCAAAAACTTGCGTGCGGGATAAACATTAATTCCCGTATACTTCTTTTAACATAGCATAAGCTTCTGTAAAAGTTTTCCCCAGTTTTACAAGAAACTTGAGATTAATCCGTTGCTCCATCTGAACACACATCCACATTTTTTCAACGCGTCACTGGTGCGTAGACTAATTTAAACGACTGCTACAGTCAAACTGAGCGACCCACTGGCTTGTCCAGCGAGCTCAGGGTGAGCAAAGTATCATCAGACACAGTTCTCTTCAAACTTGTCGCGACAGCTCTCAGCGCGCTGGTAGCAGCATCAGTTCGGTTATTTAATAGCCACAACGCGTACACCATTGTTGCTTTGTAGAAAAAATATGTTTTCTAGTACAATGTTACATTCAACATGTTGAAAGACTGTGCTTGGTGTATCCTAATGTTGCTAGTGTTGTTTTGGTTAAATCTCGCTTTTATATCCAACATTTAAAGACCTGAAACTCTGGATTAAGTGAGTAGAGCTGGCTCGAAAACATATTAGAAATATAATTCACAAAATTAAAATGACAACATTTTGAGCATCAAACTGAAAGTTAGAAATTTCTTTCTTGTGCCCTATATCGCGGGTATCAAATGAACAGTATTTCTGTTACATATGATGCAAGAATATACGAGTGTAACTAAAAATGTTATTTGTTGAATAGTTTAGATATATAGAATATTATGTGATCTTAGGAGTATTAAAAAAAAACTCGTTCATTACTTCTGAATAATTCATTCTCTTTAAAAATCCGTTATTTTTTTACTTAATATGTATGTATGTTTTAATGCTCCTTAATGACAAAGCAAAATTAATTAAAATTTTTTGTCATTAATCACTAACCGTCATGTACATATGTTAGATTTGCTTGACAACAAAAAAAAATGTGCCTAGTAAAAATTAAAAAAAAAAACATTTATCTTTAATTATTGGTAGATACGTAGGTAGTCACAAATATTGTTTACCGAAGAACATGCTTCGTTCTGTAAGGTTATTAAGTTGCTTCTTTAATGTGATACAAAATATTATCGTCATTATTAATTCTATTATACAACGAACCTCAAGCAACTTTCAGTGATGGTTGAACTTCGTGCATCTTCATAACCCTCATACATAAATAAGTAAATAAATAATATTATTCTTGTGGCTTTTTCGAAATTTAGAGATTTCATATCAACAATTTGAATGTTTACAATAGCTGTAACTAAAATAAAAAAGGAAAATAAATAAAAAGCTTAAAAAAATATGTATATATGTATGTTACTTAGTAATTATGATAATAAAATAACGAATATTTTGCAAGACGTTTCTAAGATTTTCTGGTGAGGTAGATTACTGCCGCATATTCCACTTGAAGTGCTTTTTGCTTTTATTTAGGTAGACCTAAATAAAATCCTTCTAATAAAATAAGTTGCCCTAAGATAGATGGGTAAATATCTGTTATACCATTCCATATAACATTGAATGTAAGTACTTCTCGTTTTGTAACGTTTCAAAATTCTTCTTCCAAAAAAAGTTCAAAATTTTTTTTTTCCCCCCTTTTTTTTTACAATGCCCACAAAAAAATGGAATGTACATGGATATATCGTCTCCGAAGCATTTTTCCCGAACAAAACCCCCCCTTTGTTTTCCCCCCCCCCCCCTTTTTTTTTTATAAATTTTTTTTTTTTTTTTAAAAAAATTTGTTCTTTTTTTTATATATTTCAGTATTTTTGTCACTAACACGGATGGTATAGAATTGACCATCTTTTCATTTCAGAAAAGTTTTCAACACTTTACTACTTAACTTATTAAAACAAAGAAAATAATTTTGTAAACTTGTTGGGGTTTTTTTTTTTTCGGTGTTTTTTTCTGGTTGGGGGGGGGGAAGGGGGGTCTGTGCCCATCTTGCTAAATGTTGTAGCCGATGGAAGGTTAGTAAAGAGCAAAGTCAATTTCATCCCCCTAACAAACAGAGTAATTATATATAAAATTTACAAAAACAAAGAATAAATGTGCCCAAAAAATGTGTCTCAGTCTATAAAAAATATACCTACATAAATGCATGTTTTATCGTTTGTAAAATATTTGTTCTCTCCAACACAAGTTCAACAAATGTTATTGAGTAGAGACTCAAAAAACTGGACGTTTTATTAAAACTCAGTTTTAATCTTCTCCTGAAGATGCCAAAAGTATAGAAGTTTGGTGTTTCGTGGAAACATCCAGTTTTTTGTTTCTACGCCGAAGGTTCCAGTACCCACTCCAGAAATTAGAGACTCAAACAGTAAATAATGTTTTTTTTTTCTATTGTTGAATGATTATCTCTAATTTCTTGCCATTCCCGATAATTAAAAGATTATTTGCTATTTTTGAGGATGGAACGTCAAAAATGGGATTTCCACTATTACAACTAAATGTCCTTCAATTTTCTCTTTCAAAGGGCTTTTCTTTTATGTAATCACAAATTCTTATATATAAAAAAAAAAACATGACACCATCACAAGCCTGTATACTCTCTTGTAATAGACATACATACATTTTATTTTGTACATCCAAATTTTTTCTGTTTTAATCATATTTTATTATAAAGGGTGGGCCATCTATTGGTTTCTTTTTAAACTGAGTGTCATTTCTACATTGTCGACACTGACGCGCTTGACATTTGACATATATGTGGTTTCTAACCTCCGCTGTAAGAAATGGATCGTTTTACGCATACAACTTTGGGAAGTATTGAAAAAGTGAAGCTGTGTTGCAGAAACCGTGAAAAAATTGAGAACAATTATAATTGGTCGAAATGAAGCTCCGTCAGCGCCTGGTGTAAGGAAAGTTCTTAAGGAAATGTTCGTGAAACTGGCATGCTTATGGATAACAGAAGTCATCCACGTGCTCGTCCGGTGCAAACAGCTGAAATAATTGCTGCTGTTGCCCAAAGTGTGTGTGAAAACCCAAGAACCTCAACTCGTCACAGAGCACGACAACTTAATGTCAGTCGCACTTCTCTGAGGAGAATATTGCATAAAGACCTCGGATTATTTGCTTAAAAGTTACAACTTACTCAAGAGGTAAAGGAAAATGACCACCCACTTCGTTATCGCTTCTCCGTGTGGGCTTCAAATGAGTTTGAAAATGACGTCGATTTCAATCAACAAATCATTTTTTTCGGACGAAACTCATTTTCAACTTGGAGGACATGTTAATAAACAGAACTGTAGGATTTGGGGTTCCGAAAATCCACACGTAGTCATAGAGAAGCCAATGCATCCTGCAAGAGTGAATGTTTGGTGTTGGTTTTGGAGTGGTGGCATCGTTCGTATATGGTATCGTACGAGTAATGCGTTAGAGACAAAAGATTTGTTGTGGCCGCGATTGGACGATTTGGACTTGGACGAGCTTTGGTTCCAGCAGAGGAGGAACAACGTGTCACACAAGCCGTGAAACAATCGATCTTTTGCATACTAAATTCGGTAACCGTGTTATCAGCCGCTTTGGAGACATTAATTGACCATCGCGCAGCTGCGATTTAACACCGTTGGACTATTTTTATGGGGACATGTTAAGGACCGTTGTTACTCCAACGATCCACAAACAATTGACGCACTGAAGGAAAACATCAATCGAGTTATTCGTGCGATAGAGCAACAAATAATCGAAAATGTACTGCAAAATTGGGTGAAAATAATGAACTACTGCCAAACCAGCCGCGGCGGCCATTTAACTGAAATTGTTTTTCGTAAATAATGGGAAGGCATACTTTCTTGAATAAAGCAACAATCATTTAAAAATATTCAACGATGTAGTTTTAATAGCAATTTTAAAAAGAAACCATCTGATGGCCCACCCTATATTATAACATCCAATCAACTTTTACCGAGAAGGAAAATTGTAGGTTATGAAGTTAATAATGAACAAACCTCAGCAAAAGGGATAAATTTCTTATATTCTTAGTTCTACTTTTTGTTATTTGATACAACTTATGTCATACTTTATACGAAAGTAAGATTTGGTTCATAAAACATGATATATTCATCGTGCAGATAAAAATTCTTTCAAGTTTAACATTTCACTGCATATATTTTATTCGTAAAGAGTCAAAGGAAATTAAATTCTACGATAAGTATTATGTTCCTACCATCTAAGACTAAAATTTGGCGTGTATAAAGAAGAAAGAAAGGTAAACGGTATGTCCAACGCCAGGTGCCGCAATGCTCCGGTTTTTTTTTTTTGAAATTTATAGTTCTGTTTTAATCACCTTGTACATACTTTCGAGAGCAACACATGGTAATTCGTCTGAACGCTAAACTCCGAAAATATTGCGAGTGCAGCAACGCTCGGTCGGGTTGCGTTTCGGATGGGTGACGGTATCTGTTCTGTGAAAGTTTGTCGGGCAGAGGCATCTAGTGGATGGTACCAGAGGTGGCAATCTGAGCCGTCTGCTGAACCTCTGTCAGTGGGTTCGAGTCCCGCCTAATAGACTTGGCAACTCTATTAGGACATGGGTGTTACTGCGTGAGTGTATCGGAGGTTAGGTGAAAGAGCGTCGAGTGGCGAACCTCGCCCCCATAAAATCCAATGCACAAAAAGAATAATAAAAGCATTGTTGCATAGCTTTAAGACTCTACTAACCACAGTGCTAATACCGGCACTTAATTTTCTAAAATGACCACTACAGATAGATTCAAATGGCGCTAATGAACAAAATTTCAAAAAACCGTAAATAACTCAAAATAGGTGAAAGATAGGTATAAGGAAATCACATGAAAATATACCTAAAACAACATGTATAATCAAAATTTTGAATAAAAAAAGTACCATTCAGTTTTAATTAAGGAATTTGATGTCAACTTCCGGTATAACCGAAAGTGTAGCCATCTTGAAAATATTTTCATCAAGTCCGTCATAGGCCAAAGTTTATTAGCTGAAGCCCAAATTTTCAAAAATCAGTCATTTCTACAAACCCCAATACTTTTAATGAACGGTTTCGATCAATCACCCTATATACTGGGTTGGAAAGTCCAAGATTTCAAAGCCGAGCATTAAAAGATAGAAAAGAACTAGAATTTTTCCATTTGCCGATGCATTTTAAAACTTTTATGAGCGTTATTCTCTGTCTTTCGTGATAGGATAGCAATAAAATATGTAGGCGGGACGCCCCGCCCATAAATTATAATGCGCATGTGTGAATTGAATTATTATATCGTTATTGGTCTACGGAAAATAAGCACTCATACGAGTATTCCTGTGCGTATGCAGTATCCCGAGAAGTTAAATGTGGGTTGGTATTTTAGGCGATTCCATCGTTGGGCCATTTTTATAAACGATTCCTTAAATGCCAACAAATATTGAACAAATAAAACAAACTGTTTACGGACATGAACATGAAAGACCACGAAATTTAAATGATTTACGGGCCAGAATTGTACAAGTCCTAAATAATATTTCCCCTGAAGTGTTAGAACTAGTGTTGTAAGAATACGTATTAAAAATTCCGTTCAATCCGAATATCAAACTATTACGTATTAATCCGAATAGTTGCCAACCGCAATACGGAATCGAAATTATTACGAACGCTGTCAAATGCCGGAAGATAGCGTGGATATCATATCTGACGAGGTCTCGGACGAAGTAAACATAATACGTAATAATACGTAATAGTACGATGATACGAACATGAACGAGATCCGACGGAATACGGAATACGGAATTATTATGGATTATGATGCGATGCCGTGCCCTGTGCCGTGACATTGCGTATGGAAGGTCCTATCCGTATTCCGTAGGCCAAGAAAAGCAGAAAATCACGTATGAAAATTAAGACGTATTAGTGAATTCATCCGAATACTCTTTTAGTACTATTACGTATTATCCGAATATTAAAATCATCCGAATACTTACAACACTAGTTAGACTAGGTTAGGACAACGCGTAAGAACTATTAGAATACGCGTAAGAACTATTAGAATAGGACAACGCGTAAGAACTAAGTTTTACGATAAACTAGATTTTTGCGAAGCACAAAGGGGCGACATTTTTGAACCACTTATTCAATGGGCATTTTTTTCTTTCTTTCGTCTTATAACCGGGTGGATTTATATTTTTATTTTTTTATTTTTTATAGAACTTCAATTTTATTTTCTTGCAGACCAGTTAGTGAAGGAATACAACAATTTGATAATAAATACAATTATGTTCGTACACTTCTTTTAAGTGTATGGGATAATTGTAAAAGTCAGAATTACGTAAGAATTTCGTTTCATACAGCTAAGTCGATGTACACGTCCATAGCTGCGAAAAAGTACAGAGTTCCACTCAAATTCGGCGATAGGCCGTGTCAACTACCCCTCTCCAGTTTATATTACGCGCAGGTCTCATACGTTTCTAATACGTGCACAAGCGTGAAACAATCTGGCATCTAACTGTCTTTGTCTGTCCTTACTGGTGTCTTTTAACTTATTCTCTTCTACACATGTATCGTCAATACGTAAAGGTGCAATTTCCTAGGGTGTATGTATATATTATTATGTATTGTTTCAGACAAGCTCTCCTGTTAGATTAGAAGCATTCCACATCCTACACCAATCCTGGGCATTCGAGATTGCCTACAATTTTATTAGGCCACTTATAAACGAAAACGTTAAGGACCGAATAATTTTTCATGGTGATGATCTGGAGGGTCTGCACGCTCATATAGATCCTAAATGTTTACCAAAGAGGTACGGCGGAGTCCACGAGGATTATTCCGTAGACATGTGGTTTGAATGTATTAAACAAAACGATCACATCATAAAAAACCTCATCGACTTAGGATACAAAGATATGGAAAAATTAAAGGAAGAATGAGAATTGGAGAGTAACTCGCAGTAGGCATTAACAACTAAATTAATGGCTTCTAATCTTTAAGTCTGAATTTAATATATAGTTACATGATAAATAAATTATTTTCTATTAACAATAATTTCTTCGTTGTTTTAATTATGTTGTCTCATAAAAAGTGTAATTAAAAATGCTTGTTTGTTATCGACTTTTAACAAAATAATTATTTTAAATAAGATATCTTCAGGATAACGAAATATAGAAACAGTAAATAATTGTCATTTATTTAACGAACGTGTTGACAAAAGATCACGATATGTAACATTTATTTACAAAATCTTCTGTTTCTTATTGCATGAAACCCATATCCAACAATTAAATTATTTTTTTCTACGACCGCTATGAAAAACAGCATTTTTCTCACACTTTACACAACTACAAAGTTATGTATTGTTCATACCCGTGAGAAATCATTTCTCACAGTTCATTTTCCACACCTGTACATTTTAAATTGGGAATCGTCGACATCAAAATGAACGTAGTTGGCTGCTAGCGTTTCTGTTTTAAAGTAATTTTTGAAAATAATTGTTTGATCTGTCAAATCGTAAATATCGAATTATTTATAAGTAAAACAAAGTGCTTTAAATCAAATATATTTAAAAGCAAAATTTTAAATAAAATTACAGTTGCCAATAAAATTGTTACATCGATTGAACAGTCAACTGTAACTGATCCTTTTACTCAAATGGACACAGAGAACCCACATTATTTACATGAAGATCAACTCTCGACATCAACGAATATTAAGATAACAAAAAAACCTATTAAAAAACAACGACATACCAGGATATCTTTAAATAATTGTAGCAATTTTACTATTAACTATAATTTCAAACAAATAATGTATCATCGTTTTTTTAAATATAGTTATATAAAAATAAATGCTTGTAGTAAATTTCTTTCTACATTTTTATAACAAATGTGCAGTCGTAGAAAAAGTATAGTGTGCAACATGTACAAAAATTCAATTTCTCACTCGTTTGAATTGCGCCACTCGCCTTTTTCAAACTCGTATTGTTGCACAATATACTATTCCCCACATAAAAATTAAATATCTGCGGGGAATTTGGCGACCTTCTTCTCTGTTAGTTTTTTGGTTAGTTGGATTAGGTCCAGGAATAAATAACATTTATTACATTGATTGAGAACTGAAGGAGAAATAAAGCTCCGAAACGTTGGCAAAAATCGAATAGTTTGTTATTTATTCCTGGACCTAATCCAACTAACCAAAAAACTAATCTAATAAAAATTAAATCAACCTTTTCGAAGATTTTATAAAACTATTTTTATTCTTTTAATTGCGAATCTCATTCCACAAAAGCAACGGTGTGCTATCAGGTTTTGCTTCAGACTTGCACACAGCGCAACGGATACTTTTGCAAAACTTCAACACGCCTAAGAAAACAGTGTTTTTTCAAGAGCCCAGGTTTTTCGGAGGTTTAAGGCATTCCCAGAAGGAAGAGAGTCGAATGAAGATGAACTACGCACCGGAAGGTCTTCATCATCAAGAACCAATGAAAATGTCGATAGAATATGGGATCTTGTGCGTTCAGATCGTCGGTTGACGACAAGAATGATCGGGGAAGAGTTAAATTCGACTCATATCACTGTACATTAGATTTTGATTAACGAACTGAGGATGAGAAAAATCTGTGCAAAAATGGTTTCAAAAAACCTTTCGCAGGAACAAAAGGACATCAGGAGAGAAAGGTGTCTTTTCTTTTTGGAAACTTTTTGGAATCGATTGTAAATGATCCCCATTTTATGGAACATGTCATTACTGGTGATGAGACTTGGATGTTTGAGTACGACCCGGAAACCAAGCGCCAAAGCATGGAATGACATACTTCAAGCTCTCCAAGACCATAAAAAGTAAGGAAGAGCAAGTCGAAGATCAAATGCATGCTGATTTGCTTTTTTGATAGCCAGGAAATTGTCCACAAAGAGTTTGTGCCTCCAGGCCAAATAGTAAATCAACACTTTTAAAGAGAGGTTCTCGAAAAAAGGTCATGCGTGTGAGACCAAATATCAAGAATAACTAGATGTTGCATCACGACAATGCGTCTTGTCACACAGCCATTTCAGTAAACGAGTTTTTAGCCAGTAAAAATATACCTGTGGCTCTTCAGCCTCCTTAATCGCTTGACTTGAGTACTTGTGACTTTTTTTCTATTCCCGATATTAAAAAATCACCTCAAGGGACATCATTTTGGGACTATAGAAAACATTCAAACGGCTGTAACCGACCAGCTGAAAGCTATTCCAGTATATGAGTTCCAGCACTGCTAAGAGGAATGTAAGCACCGTCTCCAGCGCTGTGTGGCTTCCCAAGGAAGTTATTTTCAAGGAGACAATACTGAATTGTAATTCTATTCGAATAAAAAAAAAATCAGCCTCATTACTTAATTTACACACCTCGTATATAGTACAGTAATATTTTGATAAATATTCCTAATAATCACTTTTTTCATAGCCATAAATATTTTATACTAATGATAAAAAAATCAAATCACTAAATAGTACGTCCAAATACGAAAGAATATGGTAAAAAAATAAACAAAACTTGTGACAAAAAAAGTCCCCCCCCCCCCCCAAAAAAAAAAGAATCTTATCAACGACATAAGCATAAGCAAAATATTAACAATTAAATAAAAAAATATATACTGTATATTTTGCAAAATGATTATTTTTCTAGATTTACTCTAATTTTGTTTTTAATCTACAACTTTTTTTCTGCAACTTTATAACGGCCATAATATTTAGAATAAACAGGATTTGGAAAAAATTTAAACGGAAAACATTTTTATATCCAGTTATGATTATGAAACAATAGTTTTGAAAACATTTTAAAATATTTTGATGTCGCTTTTAAAAACCTTTTATAATAGTAGTTTAATAATAGTTTAATAGTTAAGTTCATTATTTGACCCTTTTTTTTGTGTCAAATAAGGAGGTCATAATTGTGTTGTAATTACACATACATACGTGTACCATTTCTCCGAATGTGCGATAAAAAGCTGACAACTATTAGAATTTGTTTACACATCAAATTTGTAAATATTAAGATAACATAAAATCTAACAGTGACACAAAACGTGTAGTTTTTTCCTTTTATGACACCGTACATGATCAACCTCAATAATTATTATTAATTATTGTCACGGATAATCTGATTACGTAAATAATTTTACTTGTATGCACATATTTTGTTATAAAGAATTAAACATAGTCGACAATTTAACGTAACACCGGATAGATAATTTTACTCGATGCGCTTCACGTTTTATATTGCAATTGCTTTATTGTTATGGAAGATCCAAAGGACCCCAGCGTAAAGGATGAGATTTTAAAAACGTTCACACGACTGGCAACAGGTAGTTGATGAATTTTTGGGCATACGCTCTTTTGCAGTTTAATGTGTTTTAGAAAATAACATTCAGAGGTTAGACGAAGAATACCTTCAAAGATATCTCGTTGGGCACCAATTTGACATTTATTCTGCATTAAAAGCGGTAAGTAAATAAGTACTTAGATTACTTAGATATTAATTCATAACAATTACAAGATCACTGAAAAGTTTATTACGTACAATGTGTACATTAAAAATACTACATACATATCTATACAGGGTGTCCAGAAACTCTCCTGATGAACGAAAATCTGACGTGGTTTTATGTCGATTTAATATAATTTATCTATATCCCATAATTCATCGTAAGGGAGCTAGAACTCTGAAGATAGCGGCTTCAAGTCATTTTTTTTTAAATACCTTCAAGTTTGTCACAACGACTAAACATCTAGTAGCAAATTCACCACTGCAAATAAGATTTTTTTATTGAGATCAAAAGAGTCCCACTCGAAGGGAGAGTCAACAGACCTTTTGAATTATATTTTTTATCACTGAATGTTTTAGTTATTTTGAGTAAGATTTGGAACGATTTTATAACAATGTTGACAATTTATAGAGTTGGATGGCGTTTACATTTTAAATTAGATTCCCCCTGTTTATAAAATAAATAATCATATTTAAACATATCAGGAAGGCTCAGTACTTTTGAATCAACCAGATAATTTTAGTAATTCAAACAGTTTATGTACTGGATACACATAATCACTGATAAAAGGAAATTATTTGAGTATTTTTTATTATTCTGTATTTAATATATTTCAAGGTCTTTAAATAATAGCTCCATTATGGTAGCTTTGATTATGTAATTTGAGCATATGATTAATGACTAGTTTCTTTTTGTGATCAAAAAATAATTTATAATTTTTTTGCAAGCGGGTTTTGAGTTAGGTTATAAAAAGTATTAGTAATTGTTAATAACCAGCACTGGGTCCTGTTCAATGGCAAACCACTTGTCACCGTAGAGGTCATGTAGGGGTCAAATAAAATATTAGATTTTTGCGTTCCTACACAGACAAAGTAAGATATTCTTGCTTCATATTGTGACATTTGTAAAAGTGACATTTGTGACAGCTGACATTTATTAAGTGTTATAGGTTACATACTTAGTTTATTTAGTTTATACACACTAGTTATTAGTAAAGAATTGTATGGAATGACATATTGAATATTCTGGATGTCAAAAGAATTTTCTAGAAATGTAGAAACTATAAATACTGGTGTTGTTGCTAGGATAGAGTTAGTTATGTTTTGAATGTTACATGGTTAAGACCCACGAGTTGTAGATTGTTAAATAAACGTGTTGGAATTGAAGAAGTGATTAATTTGAAGTGAAATTCGTAACATTTTGGTGACAGCGGTGGGATTATCGGAGAATTTGAAGAGGAAAATTGTATATGGTGAACACGAGATCGACAAAATACGACGAAGAAACAACGGCAATGGATGTGAGGGAAATATTAAAATTCTTGCAACAAGGGCGACAGGAGGATCGTGAGGAGGCAGAAAGGCGAGAGGAAAAGCGACGGCAAGAGGACGAAAAGCGACGAGAGGAGGACGAACGACGACGGCAGGAGGACCGTGAGGAGGCAGAACGACGACGACAGGAGGACCGTGAGGAGGCAGAACGACGACGACAGGAGGACCGTGGGGAGGCAGAAAGGCGAGAGGAAAAGCGACGGCTGGAGGACGAACGGCGGCGACAGAAGGACCGTGAGGAGGCAGAAAGGCGAGAGGAACAGCGACGGCAGGAGGACGAACGACGACGACAAGAGGACCGTGAGGAGGCGGAGAGGCGTCATCAGGAAATTTGTGAGTCCCAACAAGTAATAAACACCAGGTTGAATGCATTTTCTGGGAGGATTGATGGCGTGGAACAGCAGATTGACCAGGTAGGCCAAAAAGTCAATAGAATTGAGAAGGAGTTTCAGGAGAATAGGGAAGAAATCGAAAGAAGACTCGAAAGAAAATTAGAGGACACCAAACGGCAGGTACAAAAAGAAATACTGGAAAAGATAGAAGGGCTGGAGCACCAATTGCATCGTACTTCCATAACCGATTCAGGAGATTGTTCGACCTCACCAGCTACTCCGTTACAAAACTCAACCCTTATGCATGCTGAAAGGTCAGTACACAAAATGCTTAAGCCTCCCACGAACGATGGACAGTCATCATGGTCCATGTATCGCAGACAGTTTGAGGCTGCCGCAAAGGCCAACGGATGGACTCCACAAGAAATGGCTACTTCGCTTGTCATATCTCTTAGAGGTCAGGCTTTAGAAATTTTACAGAGCATCCCGGAAGAGCAGCAAAATGACTACGACAGGATTGTAGGAGCATTAGAAATAAGGTATGGACACAAATATCTCCGTCAAGTTTACCAATCCCAGATCAAGAGTAGACAACAAAGAACCAATGAGTCCCTTCAAGAGTACGAAGCTGACATTGAACGTCTCATCCATTTGGCTTACCCTCAGGCACCGAAGGAATTTTTAGAACAAATTGGCATCCAGACTTTTATTGATGGACTACTAGACACAGAAATGCAGCAAGCTTTGCGGCTTGGGAGGCACACCACGATCAGTGATGTACTGGTAGCTGCCTTAGAATTTAAAGCGGCTAAAGAAGCCTCAAGAAACTACAAACCCAAAGTAAGGCAAGTTACATTTGATGAGTCACAATCACTTAAAGAAACCATAGAGAAAATAATGCGGGATACATTAAATGGAATGAGAGAGATGAAGTCACCACAAAAGGAGACGAGAAGCTGCTACAACTGTGGGAGAATTGGGCACCTACAACGTTTTTGCAGAGCCAGATCTAGGTCCCAGGCAAGAACTAACTCACCAGATCGACAAACGGAGCAGAGATCCAGGTCTAGGAGCCCAAATCAAAGAAATTGGAGAGAAGACAAAAGGACATCGACGACCTCACAGCAAAGGAATAGCCGCTCCCCTAGCCCAGATAGAAGATATCGTTCCAGATCGCCAGCGAGAGCTTCGGAAAACCACAATTAGTCGATACTGAGGGGCGCGTATCGACTACTTGTACTCAATGCCCCAAGATTTCTGTCTCAAAAATAAGTAGCGACGAACGAAGCCTGGTAATCCATGGATACTTGGACGATAAATGGTGTTCTTTTATCATTGACACTGGTGCCACGAGAACTATTTTGCGGCCTAACATTCTGCCAAAACCGCCAAAAGAATTACCTAGACATGTTAAATTGGAAACAGCTACTGGAGAACAAATTCCTGTACATGGTGAACTAAACGTAAAAATTCAACTTGGTTCGAAAATCATGTATCACCGAGTTTTAACAGCTGATATCAGAGATGATTGCATATTAGGCCTAGACATATTGAGTAAACATGGTTTTGTCGTGGATATTAAAAACAGAATTATACAAATTCAAAATGAAGAAATAGTTATGGCCCCCAAGCTTCAAGACTACAATCAATCAAGAAGGATCATCATTGAAGAGGACATCCAAATTCCCCAAGGATCGGAGAACATCGTCATTGCAAGACTGGATGGAAATGGTGAAGGTTTGAGTACTGGAATAGTCGAGGCCAGAGAACGGAACGATGGCTTATTGGTTGCAAGAAGTCTAGTACAAATTAATAACCAAATTCCAGTAAGGATTGCCAATATATCAAACAAAAAGATTATTCTTAAGAAGAATGAAGTATTGGGACGTTGTGAACCAGTCGTAAAGATAGTTAAATGCGAGGAAGTCAACCAAGCTCGGACGAATCAAGCAAGAGTACGTGATCCAACTATTGCAGAACCTTTGCTTAAAAATGCTGCTCATCTGGAACCGGAAGAAGTTAGAAAAGCTAGACAGTTCCTCGACAGATATCAAGATGTATTTGCCAATGGAAACATCACCGGCAGAACAAGTCTGGTTCAACATCGCATAGACACCGGCAATAACCCACCGATAAAGCAAGCACCAAGAAGACTACCATTCGCTAAACAGAATGAAGTTACCGGAATGATCGATAAAATGCTGAAAGAAGGTGTCATCGAGGAATCATCGAGCCCATGGTCTTCACCCGTTGTTTTAGTTACGAAGAAAGATGGCACAACCAGATTCTGCGTGGACTATCGGAAGCTGAACAATGTGACTAGGAAAGACAGTTATCCTCTACCTCGAATCGACGACACCCTGAACACACTTTCAGAGTCAAAATGGTTTTCGACATTGGACTTGAAGAGTGGATATTGGCAAGTCGAACTTCATCCCGATGATAAAGAGAAAACAGCATTCTCTGCTGGTACCGGACTTTATCAATTCAAAGTTATGCCATTTGGTCTTTGTAATGCACCGGCCACTTTCGAGAGACTGATGGAGTTAGTACTCAGAAGAATGACGTGGAAAACTTGCTTGGTATACCTTGATGACGTCATTGTAATGGGGAAGTCATTTGATGAACATCTTAAAAATTTGGAGGATATTTTCAGAAGATTCAGAAATGCCAACTTACAGTTAAATCCAAAGAAATGTTCCCTATTTCAAAAACAAGTAGAATTTCTAGGACACATAGTATCCGCCGAGGGAATTCAAACCGATCCCAGGAAGATTTCTGCAATTAAAGAGTGGCCCCGACCAAAAGATAAACATCAAGTAAGGAGTTTTCTTGGACTGTGTACCTACTACAGGAAATTTGTAAAGGACTTCGGAAAAATTGCCAAGCCACTACATCGGCTCACCGAAAATAATGTTACCTTCGATTGGACTCCAGACTGTCAGCAAGCTTTCACAGAACTGAAGAAGCGCCTAACTACAGCACCAGTTTTGGCATACCCTAAACAAGATGGAATGTTTATTTTGGATTGTGATGCCTCCCAACATGGAATTGGATCAGTCTTATCCCAGGTTCAAGACGAAGAAGAAAAAGTTATCGCATATTTCAGCAAGACACTAGGCAGAGCAGAAAGAAATTACTGTGTTACAAGGAAAGAATTACTGGCCATCATCAAATCGTTGGAGCATTTTCACAGTTACCTTTATGGAAGACACTTTTTAATTAGGACAGATCATAACGCCCTGCAGTGGATTATGAATTTTAAGAACCCGGAAGGACAAGTTGCTAGATGGATGGAGAGACTACAACAGTATGATTTCAAAATAAAGCACCGGAGTGGAAAAACCCATGGTAATGCAGACACATTATCAAGAAGACCTTGTTTAGAACAGAAATGCCGCTACTGCCAGAAGATTGAGACTAAAGAATCTTCATACGAGACCTGCAATGAATTGTTAATGGCAACAACGATAGAGGTTGAAGATGAATGGTCCTCGGAGGAATTAAAGAAGAGTCAGAAGAAAGACAGTGACCTGAAATTAATCCGGAACTGGCTAAAGAATGGAGTTCGACCAACTTGGCAGGAAGTTTCCAGATATGGTACGACTATCAAGGGATACTGGGCTCAATGGAATTCCCTTTGTCTTCGCGATGGCCTACTGCATCGGAAGTGGGAGAGCCCCGATGGAGTATCCGCAGTCTACCAGTTGGTCTTGCCTAAAGCAAGAATCCACCAAGTGTTGGAAGAACTGCACAACAGCCCATCCGGAGGACATTTTGGAGTAACCAGGACTTTGGCTCGAGTAAGGGACCGATTTTATTGGGTGAAACTGTCGCCGAGACGTCGAAGAATGGTGCAAGAGATGTGATCTGTGCTCTGCCAAAAAAGGACCAAAAACAAGAAACCGTGGTAAAATGGTGCAGTACTTATCCGGAGCACCATTCGAGAGGGTAGCAGTAGACATTCTTGGACCATTACCTGTAACCGACCGTGGAAACAAGTACTTGATGGTGGTAATGGATTATTTCTCAAAATGGCCCGAAGCAGTACCTCTCCCCAATCAAGAAGCAGAAACAGTAGCCGAAGCGTTCATCGAGAATGTCATAGCTAGGCATGGAGTACCCTCGAGCTGCATTCCGATCAAGGAAGAAACTTCGAATCAGAGCTGTGGCAAGAGGTAATGAAAATACTGGGCATCAAGAAAACCAGAACTACTGCGCTTCATCCCCAGTCGAACGGCATGGTTGAACGCCACAACAGAACCATATGCCACTACCTGTCTAAATTCGTGTCCTGAAAATCAAAGGGACTGGGACAAATTGGTGCCTCTGTTCTTGCTGTCATATCGAAGTTCCCAGCATGAGTCAACTACCTACACTCCGTCTATGCTGACCTCTGGAAGAGAAATGAAGCTGCCTACTGACCTCATACTTGGCCATCCCCTAGAAGAAAATCAGGAACGATCTCTGCCCGAATTTGTGGAAAACTTGCGAGAGAGATTGAACCGGATCCATCGATTTGCCAGCGAGAAGCTGAAAATGCACAGCGACAAAATGAAACAGCGTCTCGTCACTACATCAACAGAGACTGCATTTGAGCCTGGTGATGCAGTATGGTTGTACGCCCCAAAAAGGACGAAAGGAAAAGTCCAAAGCTTCAGAGCAACTGGGAAGGTCCGTACACCATAATAAAGAAAATTAACGACCTGGTCTACCGCATCCAATTATCTCCAAGAAGCAAGCCGAAGGTGGTCCATCTGGAGAGACTCGCAAGGTATACAGGACATAATCCACCCGACTGGTTTGTCGTCGAGGATCCACCGCCTAGGACTGAAGACAGTGTTATTCGGGACGAATAACCTTAAAGAGGGGAGCAATGTGACATTTGTAAAAGTGACATTTGTGACAGCTGACATTTATTAAGTGTTATAGGTTACATACTTAGTTTATTTAGTTTATACACACTAGTTATTAGTAAAGAATTGTATGGAATGACATATTGAATATTCTGGATGTCAAAAGAATTTTCTAGAAATGTAGAAACTATAAATACTGGTGTTGTTGCTAGGATAGAGTTAGTTATGTTTTGAATGTTACATGGTTAAGACCCACGAGTTGTAGATTGTTAAATAAACGTGTTGGAATTGAAGAAGTGATTAATTTGAAGTGAAATTCGTAACAATATTATTAGTCCACTCATTTCAACATCTTAGCAAATCTGCAACAGTCAATGAAATGAACTTTTGAGAAACCTGAAGTGTGTATTATGTTATTTGTATTTTTAAATATGTATTCAAATGTATGTTTTCCTAATGAAAATGTTAAATGGTTGGTATTGACAATTTTCAGAACAAGACTAAATCAATACACTTACTTTTTTGTGGTTCCGTATGACTAATCATTAAGATCAATAATAAAAATAAAAACAATACTTTGTTTTCGTGCCACTATTCTAGTTACTCCAATTTCGGCACATACCCATATCATGTTCGAACACTGTCACCACTATCTTTCCACTCTGTCACCACAAACAATGTCACCACATTTATTATGAATATGGCATGCATATGCCCCAAAACTACTGTACCTAACCGGACATAAAATCACGGGAAATAAATAATAATAATTACATTGAATTCCATTTATTACCGAACACACTCCCATTTATCCACGAAACACCGAACTACTATATTTTACTCGACACGCGTTTCGACAACTATGTTGGCATCTTCAGAAGATTAAAACTAAATTCTAACCTACACACTTGCACTATTTATACTAAATTTGCACATCAATATCATCATGTATATAGAAACCCGACTCTTAGATATATTCCCAACGATCCCACCACCCTTTTCAACATAAAATGGCAAGTTTTAATTTTCTAATTCACCGTTTGTTAAATTTCCCCCTCAGTAAAGAGAGGTTTGGACATGAGAAACGATTAATTACGAATATAGCTAAGAATAACGATTATTGAAATATGGCAGAGCGGAAAAATCTTGTGTTGCCCAATACGCTTTTGACAACAACCATAGGATAGACATAAATAATTTAAAATAAACTAGAAATGTAACAAATAGTAGACAGACAGTTAGATGCTTTTGAAAGTTTAGAAATCATTAAGTGTAATAATAGTATGAATAAGGACAATGGTCCGATACCCACCAATCCACTGTTTGCTCTGATAAACAAAGACAAATGTTACGTTTCAGTGAACCGTGGCAACAAATTTAGTATAAATAGTGCAAATGTGTAGGTTAGAATTTAATTTTAATATTCTCCTGAAGATGCCAACTTATAGTATATAAGTATAGTATAGTAGTTCGGTGTTTCGTGGAAAACATCCAGTTTTTTGTTTCTACGCCGAAGGTTCCAGTCCGAACTCCAGGATCACGAATATGTATACATATTTTAGGTATGCAGCTTTGAGAGCTTTATAAATAGAAGATGCGATAAATGGCTAAAGAAGGAAAAATCACGTTTAGAGTATATTTTTCAATCCCAAATCGTCGACGTTTTAGAAAAAAACGGCCTACAAAAGCAAAAAAGTTGTCTGGATCCGTCTAGAAAAGTGGGATCCACAGATTTTCACAGCAGATGAAATATTAGAGGTAATACATTGATTTCTGCATACATGATAGTGGATGATAGATATTGAAGTTCTCTTATCTCCATAGTGGGGCATGGAACTGTCATTATGTTATAGGGAGTAATTATTACTTATAAACAGAAAGGTATAGCATAATAACATAATAAAACCATATATTTAGGTCTAGTAATCAAACCCTAAAATATGGCTAAGTCACATGCACCATTATGGATGTATGAGATTTTGTTTTATTTTGTACGATAATTTATTTTAAATTTAAATATATTCCGCGACATCTAAGTAACTTTTGATGAGCCTAATAATTTCATTTTTATGTATACAATTTGCATTCTAAATTGAAAATAGGTAGAAAAAAGCAAGGTTGTCAGATATATTTTCTAAAATTGCTAAGTTCACTATACAAGTATACTTCATACTTCAGTAAACTATTAGTTTGTGACGTTCTTAGAAAGCTAGTTTGCAAATATTTAAAAAAAATACATAGATATAAATTTATTAGTTAGCATTAAAATAAAGCGTTCAAAATATTTAAAAAATAATTATAAATTAATTATAAATTAAAACAACTTTATATATATTACTATACTTAAGAAAATTTTGAAGAGCCGGCAACGCTGCTGGCCGGCCAACTGCTGACCGTAACACCGGCAACGATCCATTAGACTATTATTGTGCTTTGCATCTAATACATTGCTTAAATACTTATTCGGTCCACTGTGCCATAAATTTTTTACGACGTCGTTAAAATGATTTACGATATTTGGAATTCTAACTTGTTTAAGACGCCAGTGACGTGTACTTCAGCTAGGTTTATTAAAACAGACAATTTTTTTAGATTGTCTGGCTAAATGAGCATTATTTACACCAAATTATACTACAAATATTAAGAGTTTTGTATGCAGGCTAATTTTAATCTCCTATATTGATTTGAATGAAAAAAAATATTTCACAATTTTCGAATTTATAAAAGATATATGCACGCCCATAGAATCATAAAGTTGCACCGCTTTTTTTGTTTACAGGCGTATTTATCATTTTCAATTAAAAAATAGAAGGACTATACATATGTATGTTGTGCATAAATATGTTCATGGCTAGTTTGATAGTTTTAAGTAAAATAGTTTTACCTTTAATAGCTTTTTAATTTTAGTAGCTTTTAAGAAAAAATCATTAAAAAAGAAATAAACCAAAAATATATACAAAAGTTATGTATAATAAACTAAACCATAATGTTCATACGAGAAAAAAGAGAACTGAAAGTTAGATAACTTAAGAAATATAGGCTTAAAAAATATAGGGAATTCAATTGGAACTAAACAATGTATCTATTTTTGAAGTTGGCAAAAATGTAACCATAATAAACTGAACACTGTGTGTGGTGTAATATTTAAAATAATAAAATTATATGAAAGTTGGGGTACTTGGTATTCAAAAAAAGTTATGACTGTTATTCCAAACACAAATATATCCAAAACATTTGATTTTAGATAAAGGTTATGATAAAATTGTGATTATTTAGTTAAATTAATTGTGTCTTCGATGTAAAATTGTGCGCTATTTCCAAATTTATATAAATATGTAGATTCATCACTACCTCCCTGTAGATTCATCAATGTTTAAAAAAAAGGTGTAAATCACCTCGTATATTACATTTTAGTGTTTCTTATATATCACAGTTCTACTAACCAAATGTGCACTAAAAACTCACACTGTATAAATATTTAACAACCAAAACATTTTCAGTTTTCAGGATTGCTTTGTGAGTTGGCATACGCCAAGAAAGAGTTAAACCGGGAAGAAGACATTAAACATATTGATGTCATCATCGATTGTCACAAATTATCTTTGAGACATCTCTACGGTCTATCAAAGAAATTCGCCAAAAGGATGGTATTTTTTATGTCGGTAAGTAGATCGGCTAGGAGAATTTCATTTGAAGAACAAAATATTCAAGAACAGAAATGTTTGCCGAAAAATTATATAGAATTACCTAATTAACCTATACATATGATGATCTAATGTTTCGGTGGTATAGATTTCTAGTTAACAAAATAAAATAAAAAATATAATTTTACAAGGTAATCATTTTGAAAATTCAGCGAAAAAAATTCCAAATAGGCACAGACTCGTCAGTCTAAAAAGGTTTCTTTTATAAATACAATAACCGTTGTACGAAAAGTAAAAGCAAAGCAGTGGCGGCTCGTCAGGGGAGGCAGAGGAGGCAGTGCCTCCCCTGTGAAAATTACAAAGTTTTTTTTTTATAAACCTACTCTACTTTAATTTTATGTACTAAAATTAATATGTAATATACTACTTATAATACTTTAATTACCTTTCATTTTTAAATTCATATTTCGGGTTAAAAATTAATTTATAAAAATAAAAATATTAATAGCAAGCCTCCGATGCCAATGTTTTCACATATGTATTTATAAGGAATAGGGAAACGCAAAGCTTCGCAAGCACCTGAGTTGCTAACAAATTTAACCCTTAACTCCAGTGGCATTAAAGGTCATTTAAAAAAACTGCATAGCGGAGGCAAACACGCCCACCTCCCACCTCTCACACGTGACAGCGCAGAAAGCTAGTCATTTGATTTCATGAACCTAACGACCTACAAAAACTATCTTTTATTGTTCTGTTTTGGGAACTTTTGTTGGAAAGAGCAGTTATTCTTGCCGGGTTTTTTGAGTGTTTTGCTGTTTTGAGTGGTATATGAGGGTAATAATTATTGAACGTGTTTCATATCACTTACGTAAGTCATTATTTGAACGTCTTTTTTAAATTATACAAAATTATAATGGAGGTAACTGGTGGGTGTAGCAGTTTGTTTCATATAAATAACAATACGAGTTGTCATGACACTCAAATAAATATTCAAACCTACAATGATACTGTTGAGTAATCATATAAAGTACAAATTTAGTCGCCTGTCTTATGAGGATAAATTATTTGTTAAAGATTTGAAAGATAAAGTCTGGATTTGATAAAATCTTAAAACTTTATCTCGTTCAGTTGATACATTCAAAAAGTCAGATACATATTAGTTGTATTTGTATCTTTTAACTATGCGGCATATTACTAACAATGTTTACCATCACAAAAAAGGAAACAAAAATTTTTACAAAATATGTTTGCCTCCCCAAAAAAAGTCACGAGTCGCCACTGAAGCAAAGTTAATTTTCTGACAGCAACGAATAATAATAATAACAATATGTTTTTTAAATATATAGGAATGTTTACCAATGAAGTTGCTTCATGTCTATGTGATTAGGCAACCCAAAATATTTTGTCTGGGATATGCTTTGTACAAACCTTTTATAGAAGACCGCATGAAAAGATTGGTGAGTATTAAAACGAAGTATTTTTGGTTTTCTGAACGTTTTTTGTATGTGTAAAAATAAGAAGTGTATTTTTTTGAGTTACGATTAGACTTTCATGTGTTTATATTTCTGTGAATCTGAAGGCTTATGAAATATTGGTTTGAAGAAAAAAAAATACAAAGATAATCAATATTATGTGCCTACTTTAAACCAAAAATATTTTTTAATAGACTTTTTCATACACAAATTAATATTTTTTAGATTCACATATGCGGACATAATTACGACCTGATGCTGGAAAATATTGGAAGAGAAACATTACCTCCAGAATTAAATGGAACTAGTAAAATATTAATACCTAGTAGGTGGCTTAGTATTTTATATCAAGAGAATACTCAAGAAGGTAAGTAAATGGAATTAAGTCATTTTTAAGACTTTTTTTTAAAAACTGTCATTCAGAAATTGAAGATACGACTCCACTGTAACATGACCTTACTCCGCATTTGAAATTATATCAAATCCATTGCGAATTGTCAACAATAAATATACCGGGTGTCACAAAAAAAACAAATGGCACGAAAAACTACGTTACCTTACTTCATTAAACTGTTTTATGTGAGGATATCTAAAAAGTAAAGTTTGTGTGACAAAACTAGAAACTTGGGTGAAAGTCTTTATTTAACCCTCAAACCGCACACTAGTGCGAATTCGCACCAGTAAAATTTACAACTATGTGGCATTTCTCGTTCACGGGAATACAAGGTCTACCTCCATTACGACAAATATGTCACCCCAACCCCCTAATTTGTGCCGGTGTTGATATACTCATTCGTGCTGCCGAGTGAGCGACATCTAAAATTCGAATTGGTGCATATTCGCACCTATGTTCGGTTTACGTATGCGGAGTTGTCGTCAACACAGGTTATTCAAATTCGTTATTTTACGGTGTATTTTTGTATCTGTATTTTTCAACAAATAGTTGAGTTTTCAATAAGAATGTATTTCTCCTTGCATAAACTATTACTTTCTCTCGAGATCATGACTGAAACTATCTCGAGACCATGACTGAAACCTGGAAATGTACTGAAGCTAATAATAAATTAACGAATTTTGAGTTTTAGATCAGATTTCAGAAGTAGGTCAATATTTATTTAAAAGTATAATTTGTACTCACAAAAACACGCATTTTTTGTTATTTTTGGATGAATGTTCTCATCCAAAAGTATGACACTAAGTATTTTTTTTCTCTTATATATATAATATATAATATTAAGATAATGAGATTACCCAGAAAATTGTTTTTTATAATTAATTTAAACCGATTCATGGGTGAAGTTGAGGGTTATTTTTTCCTAGTATTTAGTAATTTTTAAATATTTCTTCTATAAAAATTTCTTCTATAAAAAGATGGAAACAGGTTTTTACTTTTTTTTTTTTGTTATTTTGGGAAGTGGAAAATGATATAAGATTTTTTAAAAAAATTGAGTTAGTCTTTTTGTATATGTATTGTATATATTTGTTTTATTGCTAAGAATTTATACTTTTAGTCAAATAGAATTAAATTAGAAAATTTATACGTGAGGGTTAATTACAATGGTGAAAATAGAGAAAAAAAGAGGAAAATACTTGATAAAAAATTTTAATTTTTAATCCTAGAAAGTTTTTGATAAAAAATCATAAATTTCCGAAGATATTTTATAATCTTTTAATAACCATGAATCTTTTCCAGTATATCTTAAACTTTACCCTAAAGTTATAAAATAAAAAAAGTAAAGCTTTATTGATAACCTTCAAGATTGAAGCAAACTAATTTAAAAATTAAACGAACCTCGAATACATTATTAAGTAAAATAATTATTGATAAGGGACAAGATACAAAGATATTTCCTAAAAAAAAACTAAAAGGGGTGTTTTTTGCATTTTTAGGGGTGTTCTTACCATTTTAGGGTTGCGGGACCCCAATTTCCGTAATCAGCGACCCAGGAAATGTATGTATGATTCACCTCGCGTTTTGAATGAACTATAATGCCTCAATTATTAGGTTTTTTCTGGTTTATAAAAATGCCTTACTGAATTTCAAATTTTTCGCACTTCCCAAAGAAATAACATTAAATTCTAAGTAAAATAAAAAAAGTTCACGACATTACGATTAATACAGCCACGAGGGTCGAATAGTTTCCATTTTCCATCACTGTGCGGAGGGCCATAATCGGACGCGTCATACTACTTACTACTTGTATGTGCAAAAACAAAATTCATGAAAACAATAAACTGTTGCAATTTAGAAAGAGATGTGTTAAACTTACCCTGTTATTTATGTTATGTGTGAAAACATTGTGGGCCGCAGCGGTGTTTAGCCGGCTTTATTTATAACAAAGTAATTGACTGAATGAAATGATTGATGTGTATCTTTATACAGGTTCTCGATATTAGGTGTACAATCATATGTGGGATTTGATTTTCAAATTTTATTGGAAACTTTTACAATAGTGACCACAGCACAGAATTTTTCAGCTAATTTTTGAATAATCAATAAATAATTTTTGTTTTTGCAGAATTAGCAAAATCAGGATACGAATTTTATGATGGAAGTCCCAGTCCTGTTTAAAGTGAAGCCAAGGACCACTATTTAAGAAGGATGAAGTATAAAGTGTTCAACGAAAAAATAAGTTTAGATATTCAATACAAATTGTAATGTAAATATTTATATCATAATAAACAATTATAATATTACCAATTAATCAACTAACATGCTACCTGCAAGTATTATCCTTGCAATTGCCTGTTAACTTAATTATTACTATTAAGTCATTAATATCATTGTCACGTACCAATGGCAAAAATATACTTACATTAAAGATTATTTTTATCTTTGTCACACTATTATAGCTAGTTCAATATTACTATGTATAAATATGGAGTTTGTAGTACGGGGTGATAGTGAGATAAGAGACGTGCAGCGTCTAATTTCCTTATTTATTAATATAAAATTTTGAAATTTATAGGAGTTATGCAGCTATTGAAAAGACTTTTTCCAATCTAACAGAGACTATTTACAACTTCCGGTTTAACCGGAAGTCGAACTAAATCTCTTATTTAAATAGAAGCGTATATATTTTCAAAAAATATTCACCTTAAAATGTTCTTTTCAGCGATGTATGATATGGTGGCATTTGTTTCTTTACTGACTGTTAAAATAGATTTTATTAAAAGAGACCTAGGCGTCCATGACTCAATGTCCAAAATTTTTTGAAGTTTAGTCGGCTGTGAAATCGAACAACAACTGCCAAGCCGTTATGAACAACAAGTTTTTTAAACCCAGCTCATTCCTACTCTACTACTCACAAATCTTTTCTTTTTTTTAGTTTATGAAAAAAATCGAAAAACAACGCAAAATATTCTAAAAACTGAGATAGGAACACCGCATTTTATTTTAACTATTTGTAAAGTACCTAACTAACTTTCCTTTTTGCTACGCAGAATTAGAATAGTTCTTGTACAAATAATATTACTTTTAAAATAGAGAGAGCACGCTAATTATATAAGGCAAAAATAATAGACAGTTATAGGTACCTTACAACCACTTAAAATAAAAATCTTCGTTATCCGTCGCTGTTCCTATCTTCGTTATTTAAAATATTGAGTTGTTTTTGGACTTTTTTCTTTAAACTACAAAAAATATTTATGATATGAGTATCAGGAATAAACAGAGTTTAAGAAACTATGATGTTCATGACAGCTTAGTCCACTTCACAGCCCACTAATCTTCAAAAGATTTTGGACAATGTGTCATGACAAATTAAATTCATTTTAACTGTTAGTCAATAGAAACAATTCCCTCCACATCAAACATGGTTGAAGTGAGAATTTTAAGGCGAATAATAGCTGCATAACTCATAAATTTCATTTATGAAATAAAGAAGTTAGAAGCTATTACATGCCCCCTGTGTCTACCAGTACACATATGACGAAATACCTGACTACTTTTTTTAATACACATATTGTTCTTTAACACCAAGGTTGGATAATTTTTTCGATACATAAAAACGATCACAGACCAACAAGACCAAGTCATATAGACACACACTTAAACGATAGTGGACGTCCTACCTAGGCATGATTTTATATAAGAAGCAGAAATATCAAATGTCAATGCAAAGTATATAATTCAAAAATTATTGATTCATTTTATATTTCTTATTTGTCTCTTTAAAATAAATTTAATGTATATTTTGTGCCATTAGAATAAATTTTAAAAAAATCCGAATCTGCAGTCGGTCAACTCTATCCCTAACCTCAAAAAATAGCCTAAAACTGTAAATTTTGCCATTTATAAGGTTAAATAGAGACTCATAGTATATAATAAAGAGAGAAATTGTGACATTGTGCCATAAGGTACCATTTAAGAGATAATTGAAACCAGATTGAACATCAAAACCCAAAAAAGCTAAGCTCCCAGTGGTCTGTATGTATGAAACCCCAAGTAAAAACTACGTACATATTTCAGGGGTTCGTAAGCAGATAGCCTCAAACTGATTAACCCCAGAGCTCTGAGAGCCTGAGACTAAGAATCATCAGATTCAATAACCCCGTACCTAACCCCGTAGTCTTGAACCCAATTGCCGATAACTGCGTATATAGAACTAGACACGACGTATCTTGGAAGTTTATTAGCAAACAACCTCAAACCCAATAATCCCATAGCCTGAAGATCTGTAACCCAAAAGATTCTTAAATCCTTGTTGTAACACTCAACCCTGTTTCCTCACTTTCTCGATACATTAAATAAGCACTAGATCAAAGAAGATTATATACGAGGGAATCTACCCCTATTTCATAATATGGAGAATGACACGTAATATAACGAGGATACTGTGTAAAAAAAAGAGCACTTTTTAAACTTTTTGATTTGTGTGAAACCTACGTGATTTGATCCTCAGAGTAATGTAGTAATTACTTTTGAAGAAATGGGGTTAAAGTTTAGTGGATTTGAGAGCCTTTACTCACAGATCTTCAAGCTATGAGGTTATTGAGTTTGAGGTTATTTGCTAAAAAACCTCCGAGATACGCGGTTTTCTACCCCTGGGCTATTGGGTCATTAGTTTTAAGGGGTTATAACATTGTGGAGTTCACTCTGGGCTTCTGTTGCTCCTAAATGGTAACTTATAACAGAAAAGTCATTATATAATTTCTTATTATAATGGACATAATAAAGAATAGATAGAAAAATAATATATTCTAATTTTGTATGTTCCGGTGTAATTCGTTATTAGATTTAATTATAATTTTGAAGTCAATTTTTTGGCAGTTGTGACTTATAAAAGGTCACTATATGGCGTACCTAATGTAAGTAAATAACAGCAATATTTAATTTTTTCGAACTCATATGCCCTTCTGTACATACAGTAAGCAACGAAAGTTATCATACACCCACTTTTTTGAAGTTTGTTTAAATTCTGATAATTTTTGTATTACAGCATTGATTATTTTTGCTTCTGACAGGATTATAGCTTGTGATATTCTGCGTTAAGCCGAAGTTGAAGGCGGTATGTCGATTGTGTGAAAAGATATCTCTAAAAAAGTAAAATTTCAATGTTTTCAAAGAAACGTAAATAACTTCGAAAATAGTAAATCCCTTTCGAAGTTGTTGGACTCGTATTAAAGGGAAATCTTCAGTGTATCTATTTGACTAACTCAGTCATTTTGAAAAAAAATTCCTAGACATGAATAAAATCTAAAGTTGAACCAAAAATATCACGAAAATTAAAAATTCTACCATTCTTAGTATCGTTTTCGTAAAAATCACTGTTCCTGAAATTTTAATAAAACAAAGAGAGATCTAGAGGGATATTAATCCCAAATTTTTGGTGGAGCAATGTGTGGCGTACAGGGCTTTTTTGAATTTTCGTGATATTTTTGGTTCAACTTTAGATTTTATTCATGTCTAGGAATTTTTTTTTCAAAATGACTGAGTTAGTCATATAGATACACTGAAGATTTCCCTTTAATACGAGTCCAACAACTTCGAAAGGGATTTACTATTTTCGAAGTTATTTACGTTTCTTTGAAAACATTGAAATTTTACTTTTTTAGCGATATATTTTTACACAATCGACATACCGCCGTCAACTTCGGCTTAACGCAGAATATCACAAGCTATAATCCTGTCAGAAGCAAAAAATAATCAATGCTGTAATACAAAAATTATCAGAATTTAAACAAACTTCAAAAAGTGGGTGTATGATAACTTTCGTTGCTTACTGTATGTACAGAAGGGCATATGAGTTCGAAAAAATTAAATATTGCTGTTATTTACTTACATTAGGTACGCCATATAGTGACCTTTTATAAGTCACAACTGCCAAAAATTGACTTCAAAATTATAATTAAATCTAATAACGAATTACACCGGAACATACAAAATTAGAATATATTATTTTTCTATCTATTCTTTATTATGTCCATTATAATAAGAAATTATATAATGACTTTTCTGTTATAAGTTACCATTTAGGAGCAACAGAAGCCCAGAGTGAACTCCACAATGTTATAACCCCTTAAAACTAATGACCCAATAGCCCAGGGGTAGAAACCGCGTATCTCGGAGGTTTTTTTAGCAAATAACCTCAAACTCAATAACCTCATAGCTTGAAGATCTGTGAGTAAAGGCTCTCAAATCCACTAAACTTTAACCCCATTTCTTCAAAAGTAATTACTACATTACTCTAAGGATCAAATCACGTAGGTTTCACACAAATCAAAAAGTTTAAAAAGTGCTCTTTTGTTACACAGTATCCTCGTTATATTACGTGTCATTCTCCATATTATGAAATAGGGGTAGATTCCCTCGTATATAATCTTCTTTGATCTAGTGCTTATTTAATGTATCGAGAAAGTGAGGAAACAGGGTTGAGTGTTACAACAAGGATTTAAGAATCTTTGGGTTACAGATCTTCAGGCTATGGGATTATTGGGTTTGAGGTTGTTTGCTAATAAACTTCCAAGATACGTCGTGTCTAGTTCTATATACGCAGTTATCGGCAATTGGGTTCAAGACTACGGGGTTAGGTACGGGGTTATTGAATCTGATGATTCTTAGTCTCAGGCTCTCAGAGCTCTGGGGTTAATCAGTTTGAGGCTATCTGCTTACGAACCCCTGAAATATGTACGTAGTTTTTACTTGGGGTTTCATACATACAGACCACTGGGAGCTTAGCTTTTTGGGTTTTGATGTTCAATCTGGTTTCAATTATCTCTTAAATGGTACCTTATGGCACAATGTCACAATTTCTCTCTTTATTATATACTATGAGTCTCTATTTAACCTTATAAATGGCAAAATTTACAGTTTTAGGCTATTTTTTGAGGTTAGGGATAGAGTTGACCGACTGCAGATTCGGATTTTTTAAAATTTATTCTAATGGCACAAAATATACATTAAATTTATTTTAAAGAGACAAATAAGAAATATAAAATGAATCAATAATTTTTGAATTATATACTTTGCATTGACATTTGATATTTCTGCTTCTTATATAAAATCATGCCTAGGTAGGACGTCCACTATCGTTTAAGTGTGTGTCTATATGACTTGGTCTTGTTGGTCTGTGATCGTTTTTATGTATCGAAAAAAATTATCCAACCTTGGTGTTAAAGAACAATATGTGTATTAAAAAAAGTAGTCAGGTATTTCGTCATATGTGTACTGGTAGACACAGGGGGCATGTAATAGCTTCTAACTTCTTTATTTCATAAATGAAATTTATGAGTTATGCAGCTATTATTCGCCTTAAAATTCTCACTTCAACCATGTTTGATGTGGAGGGAATTGTTTCTATTGACTAACAGTTAAAATGAATTTAATTTGTCATGACACATTGTCCAAAATCTTTTGAAGATTAGTGGGCTGTGAAGTGGACTAAGCTGTCATGAACATCATAGTTTCTTAAACTCTGTTTATTCCTGATACTCATATCATAAATATTTTTGTAGTTTAAAGAAAAAAAGTCCAAAAACAACTCAATATTTTAAATAACGAAGATAGGAACAGCGACGGATAACGAAGATTTTTATTTTAAGTGGTTGTAAGGTACCTATAACTGTCTATTATTTTTGCCTTATATAATTAGCGTGCTCTCTCTATTTTAAAAGTAATATTATTTGTACAAGAACTATTCTAATTCTGCGTAGCAAAAAGGAAAGTTAGTTAGGTACTTTACAAATAGTTAAAATAAAATGCGGTGTTCTTAGCGATATATTTTCACACAATCGACATACCGCCGTCAACTTCGACTTATTAGACGCATAATATCACAAGCTATAATACTGTCAGAAGCAAAAAAAAATCAATGCTGTAATACAAAAAATTATCAGAATTTAAGCAAACTTCAAAAAGTGGGTGTATGAAAACTTTCGTTGCTTACTGTATCTCCTGCTATTATTTTACATTGCATTATAGAACATTATAATTTTAATTATTACATATTACGGTTTAATTAACAATAATGAAAAGAATCATTACAATGACGTAGACAGTCCGTACACCTTTTAAAGCCCATGCGTGCGATTTATATGTAATATGATAACATAGGTAGTTTTATCCTTCCACATTGATATTCAGTCCGCGAAGTAACTTGTGCCTACAATTCGCTAGCGGGCACAGTGAAAACCAAATTACAGAGCCAAAACGCATCCGTCGCCCGTCACAGAACAATAAACGAGCGATGACGGGCAAAGAAGCAGAAACCAATTTGGCGATAAGTGACAAAAGAAAAGACGAGTGCATTTTAAAAATAAGAGAACTCTTCTCAGGTAGGTAACTTAAGTTAAGATTTTGTAAGTTCTTTTAGCTCTTTCGAAGTCTCATTAACTATAAAACATTATACCGAGTGGTTCTTGAAAGTGGTCAACCCCCATAACTTTTTTTGTTTTAAGAGGTCAAATAATGAAATATTAAAATTGGAGATTAGACACAAACCTGCAACTGCCACCGTTGTTATTTTTAATTCGCATCCGGTTTAACAGGAAATGCCCCAATTTTCGTATTTTTAAGTGCACGTAATGCTTATTTTCGCTTGTTTTTATTTTAAAAGCCAATCTGAGCGCACCACTTTTTTGAAACACCACGCCATTTATTTTTTTGCATATTTTATTGTGCTTAGATCTTATTAAAACGTTTCAGATTGGGTCAGGTTGAAGTAGAAAAATTAGTTTATTTTGTTTTTGTTTTGTCTGACTGTTTTCTAAACACTCTAGATCAAAAGAAAATAAAAAAATAAATGGCATGATGTGTCAAAAAGTGACAAAAGGGGTATTGTTATGCTCAGAATACTATTTTGTTAAATTGGGGTCATTTCTGGTTAAAATGGATGTGAAAAAAATTGACCTGACTTGCAAATTTATGAAAAAATATTCAATTCTAAAATTTCATTATTTTGTCTCAGAAAACAAAAATATTATAGAGGCGAGTCACTTTCTACTAGTTTGTAGGGCGTTATTTTTAAAATTAAATTGGCTAAACATTGTTTTTTGTATTACCTACGCGAAATTCATGTTTTTATAGTAAGATAGTGTTACTTTTTTTAAGTTAGGACGGGGTTTTAGGCGAATAAAAACATTCGAATGATTCGAAGGCACTGAAATAATTTGTATATAAGACACAAACAATATACATACGTACTTACGTATATGTACATTTTTTCGAAAGCTGTATGTTATTAAAATATCATTTATATTTTTATTTTATTTCATAAAAATTATATTAAATTATATATAAATGTCACTTTTGTTTCAGTGATAGTAGTTAAAAGGTATTAGTAAAACAACTAGAACAAATTGCATGATAAGCATAACGTAAAAAACAATGATAGAAACACCATTTTTACAGTGTGTAAAAAAGTATGGAACAAATTAAATATCCGGAAATGCACTATTTCATAGAAATAATCTAAACAGGTCATGACATAATTTTAACAGAGTATCATTTTACGAGTATTGCAATATACTGCCCTTATACTTTTAAGTGAGAAATAACTAGAAACATCTTAAAAGAAAATATTTAAATGGCAAATTGCACTGGCACACAAAAAAAATTCTGAACTCGAGGTCTGACATGTCAATTCTTATGTATTTTGATGTGCTGAATACGAATCCGATGTCCGTTTTGTTCCATCACCCACCAACTTTCCATAAAACCCCAATTTTGGGTCAACATTGCCCAAGAATATACCAAAATCTATTTTTTGTACCGTTTACTCCAGATATATCGTTTCCGGAGTATTTTTTAACCGCTGACAAGAATTCCGTAGTCCAAATTTACTTCTGACCCTTCATTAACCAAAAAAATCCAATTTTAGGCCAAAATTCACCAAAAAGATACCAAAATCTATTTTTTGTACAGTTTACTCCAGACAAATATCATTTCCGGAGTATTTTCAACCGCTGTGAAGGATTCCGTAGTCCAAATTTACTCCTCATTATTCAATTTTCTACAAAACCTCAATTTTGGGATACAATTTAGCAAACAAGACTTTTAAATCTATTTACAACTTCTATTACTATTCTATTTACAATTTCTTTACGACATATCATTTTCAAAGTAAGAACTGAATAGGTACATTCTTTATTTGGGTACGTTACAGAAGAGTAGTTTTATGAGAAATAGTTCTTAGTGGATGACTTCTTTACCAACCGAAACAACTAGTGTAGATTCATTTTATTTTTCTTTGTGTCTAAAAAATCTAAAAGTTCTTCAATTCCGTAATTTGTTAATCTTTGGAAATTCATGCAACGAATGAATAAGAGTTTTTCATCTTTCAAATTTTCACAATTACTTTGCATGTAATGAAGATCCTGTTTTTTCATTTTTTCTTGTGTTTTATTTGTTTTTATAAAGTCATGTCTAAGAGATGGTTTTTTCAAAGTATAATTTTGCGCTGGCTATTTAAACCGAGATTTAAATTTAACTTGACATCAGTGTTCTCACTGCGCATATTTTTTCATCTCTGCGCAGTTATACGACTGGGAAATAATTTCAACATATCGCGTAAACCAGCCTGCAATCAACTTTAGCTTTTAAACTATATTTATAAGATGTCCTATTTCATAGGGGTAATTTTGAGTCAAAAGCCATTAGTAACCAAAATAGAAAGATAAAGTACTTTGGAATTTTTTTGGCCATTTTGACTCAAAGTTGGGCTTTTTTGGGTTACTGAAGTGTCGCAAGTAACTTTGGACTACGGAATCCTTTTCTGCGGTTAAAAATACTCCGGAAACGGTATATCTGGAGTAAACGGTACAAAATATAGAGTTTAGTATCTTTTTGGTCAATTTTGGCCCAAAATTGGACTTTTTTTGGGTTAATGAAGGGTCAGAAGTAAACTTGGACTACGGAATCCTTTTCAGCGGTTAAAAATACTCCGGAAACGATATATCTGGAGTAAACGGTACTAAAAATAGATGGTCAATTTTGACCAAAAATTGGGGTTTTGTGGAAAACTGGTGGGTGATAGAGCAAAACGGACATCGGATTCGTATTCAGCGCATCAAAATACATAAGAATTGACATGTCAGACCTCGGGTTCAGATTTTTTTTTGTGTGCCGGTGTTATTAACAATTGTCTGTTAACGTATTAAAAAATGGAAAACGAAGGAACAAAATCGACCTCTTCTAGGATTTTTAACAGAAGGATGTATTTTCAGTTTAAAATTTATTCCAGACTAATTTACATATTGTATATACTAGATATTTTGATTTACCTACCAACGGCATTAATGCAATGTCAAAAATAGTTTTCTAATGACATGTACTTCCGCTAATGTTGTAATAAGATCATTAGGAAACCTGTAAGCCTTCTAGAATCGTTACAAGACTGCTGTGAAATAACTACTTCGGCATCTATTGTTTCCAAATGTTATTAGATCTAAAATAATCTAAAATATACTCAACTAATTATTACAGTACAAGCCAATATGACATTGAATTAATCTAGCTCAAAAAAAGTTTTATTTGTTTCATACAGATATTTTTTTATTAGGGGATTACCCCCACTTGGGTCGTAAAAATAAAGCGAATTTCATTTTTTTTTAACTGAGATAAATTTTATTCCAACCAGCAATATATCATCATTCACATAGTACTTATATCCAAGTACTCAAATTATTTTTTGTATCCTGGAGTAGGTACTGCTGTGGCGGTTGGTGATATTTCAGTTAGCCATATCTTGAAAACGACGCATGGGACCCACTTCACTTTTTAGGTGATGAATATACACCTCTTACAAAAAGGATTAATAGTGAAAAAACCTTCAGCTATAGTTATAGGAACATAGTTATAGTTATAGAAACATTTTGTTTCCCAAAATTAAAATGACCATAACTTTTTGAAAAAAAAATATTTTGTAATAAATCGAAAAACC
>JAPWTK010001191.1:0-76234 GCA_029963805.1 Aromia moschata
GTAATTTTGCCATTGTACAACCCAAACATTATACAGTACGCGGCACCCTAATGCGTACATAGCCGAATGAAGGGCAATTGATAATTTAACTTTTACTAAGCAGATGTAAACATGAGGTGAGAACCAATCGCGATCTAGTCGCTAGCGCAGGCGTATGAAAGGCATCCGGTCTGTTAGTAGGGCTGTTTGAGTTAAAATTTGAAATACCATTTTATATTTTATTCTGGTCTAGTGCCTGATTAGAAAAGTGCGTTATTACGAGCGTATTGTAGAAGCACTACATACATTCATAAAAATAAAAATGGATATTTATCACATTGACGAAAAAGTTCAAATAATCAAATGGTATTTTGGTGGTCGGTCTGTAAGGGATATTAAAGCCATGTTTAACGAAAAATTTCCCAATAGGCCCTCACTGACGATATCAACGATTAATCGGATCGTTAAAAATTTCGAAAAACATGGTTGTGTTTCACCTAGATCCCACAGGAAAAATGCAGTTCCGGTAAATGACGGGGTCGAATATAGGGACATAAATATTTTGTTACTGTCAATGACAATCCAACATTGTCTGCCAAGGCAATGGCTGAAATTGTAGATTAAGTAGCCGCACGGTAAGACGAGTCCTTAAAAAAAATGGTTACTGGTCATATAAACTACGTAAATCTCAAGAAATATTTCCCGAGGATAATATTAGACGGATGGAGTTTTGCGAACGTGTAATGGAGAAGGCCAATAATGATGAAAATTTTATAAGAAATATTGTCTTTACTGACGAATCAACTTTTGCATTACATGGTCGTCATAACCCTTCAGTCGTTCGGTATTGGTCTCGGGAAAATTTGCATCAATTTTTTACTCTTGGAACCCAGTATCCTCAAAAACTCAATATGTGGGGTGGTATGTTGGGGAATAATATGATCGGTCTATTATTCGCATACTAATATAAAATATAAATTAACCAAACGACAACAAACATCTAGTCTCCGAGCGATGGCGTAGTTTGAATTTGACATGCGCAGATGCTACTAACATGAACATGGTGTCAGATTTCGGCGAATCTCAACAGAGGTGGACTCGGGTCATTATTATTACAAACTGATAGTTCACAGAAAATTAAAACGTACTAAGGGGCTAACTATTACAAAATGGAACCGTATTTAGGTGTGGTAATGTTAGTGGTCCCGAAACATGGCACAAAAATAAGTTACCCACGAAGCTCATAAAATTTCGACCTAAAATGTACACTATTGCTTTCTTCGTCTCTTGTTAGACAATTGCGGTTTCCTACAATTGATTAGAATTTACTTCATTAATTTTACCTTTAAACCGACAAAATATTCGAGTCTTACTTGCCAAATTTTTATACCTGCCAAACGGATATTTGGAACAGGTCTGCCCTTAAATATTATAAATTTATAATTATTGACATTGGAACTTATGGACACGAAAGCGATGGGGGAGTTTTCAGATATTCTGCATTTTTTGAGAGCCTTGAAACAAACAGAAAACACCATTTGTTTTCATTGCTGATGAAGCGTATCCACTACTTACCCACTTATTACGTCCCCAAAATCAACTGCACTATAATAATATAATTTTTAATTATTGGTGATCAAGGGCGAGGAGATTATCGAATGTTCTTTTGGAACCCTTACAGCTAAATGGAGGATTCTGAACAAAAGCACTGAAACAAATGTTGACACTGCTATAACAATTACAAAAGCGATGTGTTTATTAATATTTATTTTATTTTTATGTCCTTCATGTCATGGGTCCCATATGGCAGAATGTTGAAATACAGACGAGATGAACTTTTCATTGAGACATTTTTTTAAATCTTTAATATTGTTTATTACTTAACCTCAAAAAACAGGCTTTATAAAATTGCACGCTGCGCCTGGCGCTCTTAAAATCAAACTAATTTGTTTCTATGCGTGTTAAAGCTGTTTATGCTTCTATCGTTAAAAAACAATTCTTAAATATTTAAATAATTTTTAAATGTAGTAAAATGAAGTAAGTTACTTGAAGTAAGTTAGAATTAGAATTTGATGTTTACAGTAAAGATACATACTGCTACTTTTCATATTCGAGTATACGCCTAATGAACAGACCTATTTTCTTATAAAATAGCAAGTTTCGATTTTGGTTTCTGTAAAGATTTGAACGTGAGATGAAATTAATTAAGGATATAACTCTGAATAACGAACACACGGACCAGATCATAGAAATATTGATAATGGAACATACATTTAAGAAAAATCCACAAGTGTATATGTACAATTCCACGTATTTGCAGAAAGACATGCTAAAATCTGAGTATTAGATACGATCTTTAAATTTCAAAAATATTAAATCTTTCAAAAATTCAATTACTTTTTATCACCTGCTGATAATGTCAACATAGACGAAACACGCGCGTTGAAATGTGTGTTTGTTTCTACGCTGAATTCAAATTAGGTGTTATTCGTTACAAATATATAATTATCAATTATGAACAAAAAGTGTCCAGTATGCGCAAGACTAAAATTATTAGTTACTTTTTGAGACAATACCCTGCCTGTACTTATGATATACAGGGTGAGCAAAAAATATGGAAACCCTTAAGAATCTCGCGAACAGTGCATTTTAGAGAAAAGTGTATTAGACAAGGTTCAGGAAATTTCCCTGGCTTTCCATCGGTGACCTTAGATTTGACCTTGGCCTTGTCCTTGAAGGTCATGAATGAATGAACGAGAAAAGTGGGCGGGAAAACCCATGCACTTAGGCCGCCTGACGGGCCCATTGTGCACCCACATTCCATGAGTATTCACCCAGGTATGCCGACCTCTCTTGCAAAGGCGCATATTTTCCTGGGGTGAATTCTCTTAACATCCTCTGGGTTCAGAACACAGCTCCCAAAGTGCCGTTCTCTGACCCTTGCAATTGCAGGGCATTCTGTGAGAATGTGAGATGCAGCCTCATCATCCTCCATGCACCATCCACATTCAGGATCATCTATCATCCTTGAAGGTCATATCAAGGTACTAGAAATTTTTTTTAATGGAAACCCCTATTTGTTATCGTGGATTTGGAAAGAGCGGAAAATTTTACGTCCAGATATGGTGTTGATCATGACCTTGACCATGACCTTGAGAGTCATATCAAGGTGACTGACATTTCTAAAAAGGGAACCCCTATTTTCTTATCGTGGATTTGAATGGAGCTGAAAATTTGACGTTTAAATGAGGTCTTAACGAATACTTACTCTTGATCATGACCTTGACTATGTGACCTTGAGTCATATCTAGGTCGCAGACATTGAAAAAACCCCATATTTTTTATTGTGGATCAGGTAAGAGAAAAAAATTATACGTTTAGATATGTGTTGCAGAATACCTTGACTATGACCGTTAAGGTCACTTCAAGGTCACTGACATTTTTTAAAATGGTATCCTCTTATTTTTTATCGTGGATAGAGAAGAATAGAAAATTTTGTTCAAGTGAGGTCTTGACCATGATCTTGATGATGACCGTGACGCTGACCTCTACCATGATCTCGGCACCTTTTATCAAGTAGAAATTTTCAATTTTCAATACGGATCAGAAGGAACATCAAATTTGATGTCCTAGTTTGACCGTTTCACCAAATAATAATCATCATCAATATCTAATATTCACTTTAGGTTGCGACCACTACCTATCAGTGACCTTGATATGACTCAAGGACAATGACCTCCACTATGACCTTGATATGAATCTCAAAATCATAGTCGAGGTAATTGTCAAGGTTACGTTCCTGACCACATGTCAACATAAAATTTTTTCCCATTCCAGATCCACGATAAAAAAATAAGATTTCTCATTTAAAAAAATGTTAGTGACCATATGACTCCAGGTCCTGGTCGTGGTAAAGGTTATAAACAACACCACATTTAAACGTAGAATTTTTCCTTTCCAAATCCCCGATAAAAATAGGGGTACCCATTTTTTATGTCTGAGACCTTGATATTAATCTCAAGGTCATAGTCAAGGTCATGGTCAAGGTCATAATCAAGACCTTATTTAAATGTCAAATTAACTGCTTCATTTTAATGAAGCAGAAAATCCACGATAAAAATAACACAGGTTCCCTTTTTGAAAACGTCAGTGACCTTGATATGAGGTCTCAAGGTCATAGTCAAGGTCATGACCAACACCATATCTGGACGTAAAATTTTCCACTCTTTCCAAATCCACGATAAAAAATAGGGGTTTCCATTTAAAAAAAATCTAGTGATCTTGAGTTGACCTTCAAGGACAAGGCCAAGGTCAAATCGAAGGGGACCGATGGAAAGCTAGGGATATTTCCTGAACCTTGCCTAATACATTTTTCTCTAAAATGCACTGTTCGCGAGATTCTTAAGGGTTTCCATATTTTTGACTCACCCTGTATAAAGATGTGTACCAAGTTTCAAATTAATATCTTAACATGCAGATAGGTAAGTTGACGAAAAATTTTCAAGCATTTTCTGAACTGATACTGTACTTCCAGTATAAGCGGTTATAGAAGTAAATAATTATCATAATGGATGCAGTTGTTTAATAAGAAAAATAAGTTTAAAGTAAAAAAATAAATAGCTAGCAGGGAAAAAGTATTCGCTACTAAAATTTCTTTACTGAATGAACTTGTGAAATAGGGTTCTGAAATACGTTCCATTTGTTCAAAAGTTAACTTGACGTTTTTGTTCAAATTTTCTTTTAGAAATCCCGAGCCATTAGAGCGCAAGTGAGAAATTTAATGGAAATAGTAAAAATGTGTTTTAGCATGCGCACTGCTTTTAAAATCATATTGTATGGTACATCCGTATCTTCCGTCTCTGCTAGAAATATATGCTATCAATATCAAATATATGCTGTAAAATCTCGCAGGAAAAAATCTTGTAACAGATTAAGTACATTTAAAATTTTGTGGTAGATTCAAAAACGTAGACGCTCTGTGATAAATGATAGTCGGAAAAACACGAGAACTGCGGTACGAGCAAATTTTGATGCAGTGTATAAAAACCGTCTAGGTCAAAAGTTTGTCTGCATGCAAGACAGTAAGCGTTCTGAAAGGCGTTCTTTATTAAATTTGAAAGTCTTACGAAGTAATTCAGTTATTATCATGCTTTTTGCAGCCACTGAGGAAAGTACATATAACAAATTGTCTGGAAACTTTAGCGCATCAAAGCTTAGTTCTTATTAAGTTTGTTCAATGCCTTTTAAAAACTAAAGTTAATGTAAAGAATAATGCTAAAAATAATGTATAAAAGTAAATAAAAGACTGTGGGGATACACGTCTCCTACAACTCTGTTAGTATGTTGTTAAGAAACGGATCAGCTTTATACAGGGCGTCTTCAGAAAAAAATTGAAAAAGTCCTTCTCGTTCTTTGTTACTATACTCGTATATAATAAAATGTATGTTTCACTGTCATAAAGCAACACAGGAACCAATATAGCAATTTTTGTGTTTATTTTGGACAACAAGAAGTAACGGACCATGACTTAATATAAATTACGCCATATCTCCGAGTTCATGCATCTCAAAAACATGTGGAAGAAAATATGGCATATGTAGTCACCCTGTCAAAAAATCATACTAAAAAAAAATAAGGGAGAAAAAGAAGGTGAGAATTTTCTCGAACTCAACCTGTACAGAAATTGTAAAAGATAAAAAGAAAATCTGACACAGCAGTCCCAGACTATTTTTTTTTGTGATACCTATTGTAGGTGTCACGTCAAAACAGATCATGGCTGTCACGATCAGATTTGGTGCTACAGGGGGATTATCAACTTTTAGTCTTTTTTAAAATGTCAAATATGATGAAACAAATGCAGAATGCTATTAACACTTTTCTCCGTAGAATCCACTGACGTAGACAGATTTTTAAATTTGGTTATAATTATGAAGCTATATGAAAAGTTTAATTTTTTTTAATGGAGCACACTCTATTTTGCTATATATTTTTATGTATTTTATGAGTATAAATGTATGATATAAATATGTCATAAATGATCAAGAAACGAATTTTATTGAAAATACTAATCAGTGGCTGTATCTATATTTTTTTGTTACGGCTTCACAAGTATTATATTAAAACATGCACAAAAACTGCACTAAATGCTTTAATACTTTAAGTACAGTTAAACTATTGTCCATTTTTTATATAAACACGGTTAACACCTATCATCGCACGTCACTACAAATGGCACGGTGTAATTTACCAAGCCATTTTTTTGCACATTTTCTCTAAGAATATATAATATTATTGACATAAATAAGTCATAAATAATAATACACCGGTAAATTCGATAAGATTTATTTTTTTGCTCATTCATAATATATTTATATAATTAATATTATACATTCTTAAAAAAAATGTGAAGCACGAAAAAAAGTGCAGGGTATTCCACTGAAAAAAATTACTTTGTATACAACTTTGTATAGTCCTTCTAATTTTAATTGAAAATGATAAATACGCCTGGGGAACAAAACAAGCAGTGCAAATTTATGATTCCATAGCCGTGCATATATCTTTTATAAATTCGAAAATTGTGAAATTTTTTTCATTCAAATCAATATAGGAAATTAAAATTAGCCTGCATACAAAACACTTAATATTTGTAATATAATTTGCTGTAAATAATGCTCATTTAGCCAGACAATCTCAAAAAATTGTCTGTGTTAATAAACCTAGCTGAAATGCACGTCACTGGCGTCTTAAACAAGTTGAGTGCCTAAAATCGTAAATCATTTTAACGATGTCGTAAAAATTGTATGGCACAGTGGACCGAAGAAGTATTAGCAATGTATTAAATGCAAAGTAGTCTAATAATCTCGTTGACCGGTATTACCGCCAGTGGTTTTACTCTGTGCGGCCAGCCGCCTGAGCCGCCGTTGCCGGCTCTTCAACATTTTTTTAAGTATAGTAATATTCATAAAGTTGTTTGAATTTACAATTATTTTTTCCAGCAATTTTAAACGCTTTATTTCAATGCTAACTAATAAATTTATATCTATGTATTTTTTTTTAAATATTTCCAAACTAGCTTTCTAAGAACGTCACGAACTAACAGTTTACTGAAGTATGAAGTATACTTGTATAGTGAATTAGCAATTTTAGAAAATATATCTGATAACCTTGCTTTTTTCTACCTATTTTCAATTTAGAATTGAAATAGAGTAAGTATAAACACATTTAAAAATCTGACTATGCCCAGTGGATTCTACGGAAAAGGTGGCTATAGAATATTATATTTTTTCATATTTACCATTATAAATAAAATATCGGACATTTTAAGAACATCGAAAATCTACCTGATACATTAAAGCGTGATATTTGACTTATTCTATCTCACAAATATATAGAGCCATACAGCACTTGAAAATTTTATTTCGCACCTAAACTTATAACTATTTCGAAACTAAAATAATTTGTCATAACTGCATATTTCTTATGTCAGGTACCTAAGGACTCACACAGACACATATTCTGACTGACATTCTGTTCTCCCTTGATTCCCCAAAAAAACGGATATCATAACTTTATTTGGTTTATTTTCCAACCTTACCTTTTTAGGCCTATTCAGGTAATATATCTATATTTTTTTATTTTCACCTATATTCTACATTCTCTACTCTATTATACGTGTACGTGGAAGTAATTAATAATGTTGAGAGATAAGTCATATTACTTTGCCCTTACTTTCACACATTAATTATCAATTTTTAAATAAAATATATTCACTTAAAATAAATCAAGAATATTCGTCGCTATTCAGTGCTTATAGTTTAATTGCACAGGACCACAACATTTTTTTTTCATCTGCGGAATACTAGACTATGCCTACTATATGTTTTTTGGGTCGCTGATTACGAATCCGGGCTTACTTTTGCTTGACCAGCTAACCTAACCTCAAAAAACACTCAAAAACTCAAAAAATCGAGTTCATAAATTGAATAGCACACGGTACCTAAATTTTTAAACTTGATAGCCCCTTCAACTGATTTCTTGCATCTCCTTGCAACTCCTAGCCTCTTAACCTAACCTCAAAAACCCCCAAAAACTAAAAAAAAACGAGTCTAACAACTCAACAGCACACTGGACATAAATATTGTAAAACAATAGACTTTTCAATTTATGTCTTTAACTGATGCAAAACAAAGCCTTGAAACACTAACCCATAACCTCTTGTCCTTGAATGATGTTGATGATATGACCTGTGTGAATTAAATCTTTTTTCTCGTCCCGTTGTACGGTATTATTTGTTTTAAAGGAAAAAAATTCTATTTCCCTGTCCGGTCTTCCTGGTGGATATTAAAATATATTTTTTTGGATCTTCCGTTGTCTCCCATTTATGTTGTTTAAAATATCATATAAAAATTAAACCGTAACATCCTGGTTCCCAAAATAATTATCCTTATTAAATTAAATACCCTAATTTTATTTTCAATTTCCATTAAAAAAAGTACCCCTTATATTATTCTTTGTCCATTAAATGTTACTTCTACGAACGTGACCGATGAAAAATAGTACCTTTAAATTTATTTTGTACCCTCTTAAATTGTCCCCGGACCCCTTGGACGAATTATAATCTTTATATTATTAATTGAAGATTTTATTCATTTAAAACAAATCCATATAAAAAATTAAATTTATTCATTTATATTAAATAATCATATATTAATATAAGTTTTTTTTGTTGAATAGATATAATTGTTTTTAAATTTAATTATAATAATTTAAAAATAATTATTAAAAATTTTTTTTATTTATAAAAATTTTGTGTTGTTTTTTTTTATTTTCAAGTATTTCGTTTTTTGAAATCTTATCGTTTTTAAAAAAAATAAAATTTAAAAATAAAATAAAATAGAAGGATAGTAAAAATGTAGGGAAAATTAGATAATGAAGGCGTGCTATCGTTCTAGAGATAAAACATTTTAAAAAAGTATAAACGGTCTTGTCCGGTAAATTTTGTAAAAATAGATAAAAAAAATAAAAGGCGTCTAGTAATATTTAATATTTTTTAATAAATAAAATCTTTATAAATCAAAAATTTTTTTCTTTTTTTTTTTAAATTTTAAATAATTTAAAAGACTATTTTCATTAAAATTCGTAAAATTTTAAAAGTAAAAATAATCTTATAAAGTATCTTTTTCTGTAAAAAAAGTAAAAAACAAAAATATGTTTTGTAAATTGAGTACAACATTTTAAGTAGATAAAACAAAGTAATCATCTTACAAAAAGTACTATTGTTTTTGTAAAAATCTCTTAAGTAAAAATTTTAAGGGTAAAAAATAAGATCTTACTAAGGAGTACTGTGTTTCAAGTGGACAAACTGTGGTGGTAAAAAAGACTTCATAAAAAGTGAATGTAGTAAAAATTTGGTAAAAATTTTAAAGTAAAAAAATATCATAATAGAAGGGATGTTGTTCAGGTACAAACAGGGGGCATTTTAAGTGTAAAAATAAGAATCTTGTAAGGAGTATGTTGTTTTCAGTGTAATAAAAAAACTATGAATAATAGGAAGGCGCATGTTTTCAAAGTGAAACAAAGAGTAAAAACTAATAGGCACTAAGTTACGAGTTGGAGTTTTCATCAATCACTATTGCCTCCCTGAGTAAAACCATTAAAATCAGTAAAAGTGTAAAATATATGAATAAAAGTTGCCAGTAATTTTTCCACCTTTCATTCCCCCCATAAGTTCACCAATAAAAAGGTACAAAGAAAAAAGTAAATATATAATGAAAAATCTATTGGTGAGAGTTGCCCGTATTTCCCCCCCCCTACCATTTCCCCCGTTTAGTACAAATAAATTAAATCCAGTACAAACAGTACTAACAGTACAATCGAATGAAAAAAAGAAGTCGGTTTCCATTAAGTTGGTTGCCAGGTTAACACAGGTGATGATATGTATCTTCAGTCGTCGTTTCTAGCGATAAATTGGTGAATAGGATATATTGCTTCGCCAGTAACTAGCGACGTTATGAAAAAGTACCTCTAAAATCTGAACTTCCACCACCCTGAAAACAGTAATATGCTGAAGTGGATTTAGCGTTACCCATCCTGGACCACGTGGAGGTACCACTTCTCCAGGACTTACCTGTTTAGAACAGGGGCACCTACGCCAGGAACGAAAAAAAAAAATATACATATTGATCGAGTACGATAAGTTAAAAGATTCTATAGTTATATAAATGAATGACCTTTGATCTTTGGCGCTAGGAAAAAACTAATACTAAGTATCTATTGTTGGTGCCCCTGTTCTAAACAGGTAAGTCCTGGAGAAGTGGTTTCCAGGTGGTGGTAACGCTAAATCCACTTCAGCATATTACTGTTTTCAGGGTGGTGGAATTTCAGATTTTAGACGTACTTTTTCATAACTTCGCTAGTTACTGGCGAAGCAATATATCCTATTCACCAATTTATCGCTAGAAACGACGACTGAAGATACATATCATCAACATCATTCAAGGACAAGAGGCTATGGGTTAGTGTTTGAAGGCTTCGTTTTGCATCAGTTAAAGACATAAATTGAAGTCTATTGTTTTACAATATTTAGGTCCAGTGTGTTGAGTTTTTAGACGTTTTTTTTTTAGTTTTTGGGGGTTTTTGAGGTTAGGTTAAGAGGCTAGGAGTTTGAAAATTTAGATTCGGAGATTTTGAGATGCAAGGGGCTATCAAGGGGGCTAACAAGTTGAAGGGGCTATCAAGTTTAAAAATTCATGTCAAGTGTGCTGTTGAGTTTTTAGACTGGTTTTTTGAGTTTTTGGTGGTTTTTGAGGTTAGGTTAAGAGGTTAGGAGTTGCAAGGGGATGCAAGAGTTCAATTGAAGGGGTTATCAAGTTTAAAAATTCAGGTCCCGTGTGCTATTCATTTTGTGAACTCGATTTTTTGAGTTTTTGAGCGTTTTTTGAGGTTAGGTTAGCTGATCAAGCAAAAGTAAGCCCGGATTCGTAATCAGGGACCCAAAAAACATATAGTAGGCATGGTGTAGTATTCCGCACATACAAAAAAAATGTGGTCCTGTGTTTACAATTTTAATCTTGTTTTAGCTTTTGATTAAATAAAGTTATTGTTATATAACACAACATTTACAATTAGTGTCTCATGAGTTACAGAAACTGTTACAAGTATATTATTATAAGATGCAGAAGCGGTATATTATATGTTTGGATATCATCCAGTTCCTTCCGCGTCATTTTTTCGGTATTATACGCATATGCATATAGATGTGGATGTAAAGGCTTTCGTTTTGTAAAACTCGATTCGGTAAAACGACCATCTAATCGAACCGTTTATGTCTGACGATCTGCTTTATCATTGTAGAAAAAAAGACCTTCTGAAAATACGGCAGGCAAATAAACAGAAATTGAGGAAATCTACTCACAGCACTGCTAAATCTCTCTAGACGATAATAAAAATTTGACGTTAGGCTCATGTTTCCATATAATAAATAGTATCATAAAGTTTTATATAAAAAACGTGGTTATATTTTACGGGTAATGAAAAATTCTGAAGTGTAATCAGGTGAGGCAGGATAAAGGCATAACTCATGAAATTTCTTCTTGAATAATGGTGATGGAGAGATGAGATGTGGTTTGTTTAGGATGTTGAACCTTTTTTTTTCATATACGTCTACATATTAGCGATGAAAGATAAATATAAATAAAAGTCAACGTTTTGCAGAGCAGAGAAAATTCTACGTAACATTATATATTAACTTAGAAATGATTTAAAGCCGTAATTTTATTGTGATTTAAAGCTTAATATCATGGAAATGATTTCTTGATTATTATTTAGTATTTCCAGATTACTGAAATGACATCTATCACAAACAGAACTCCTTGAGTTACTGGAATTTCTAGTTATCTACCAAATGGAAATATCTCCAAATTAAAAACGTGGGTTGCATGAGGCTATGCGTTGTCATGCATTAAAACAAGCCATTGCCAATAAATGGAACATACGGCATTATAGCATCCTTCAAAACCTTTCAAATACAGGGATCAATATTAAAAACATTTTTTCCAGTTTGACATAGGTTTAAGAGATAATTACATTGTGTTTAAATATATTACTAAGGTTGATTTTAGATTGAAATAGTGGTAGGTTATTTGATCCGCTTTCTATTTAAGTAAGAAACTTATTATTTAAGTATTCTTATAATTAAGAAGCAATGAATAGTGTTTAATTAAATTTAAACTTAAATTTAAATTTAAGTGTTTAATTTAAAGTTTAGTGTTTCCATTCATTGATGGTAACTTTTAAGAGAAATAATATGCACATAACCCTCATAATATGCACATGCGTAAAAAAGTTGGTCTAACTGACTACCAGATAACTTGCCCAAAACAAATACAGGCTGTTTCATTTGAACTGAACAATTTATCTAGATTTCAAACTGTTACACTTGGGATATCATTTTCAAATTTTAATTGCAGAGTATGGAACACCTTATGGTTTTACGTCATTTTAAAAATGATATAGGAGCCTACTATCCAAAAAACGTTATGACGACTTATTCAGATCTTACCGTATGTCAATTTATTTGAAGAACTGTGAAAATTGTGTTGCCTTTCCAAATTTGTAAGAATATATAGGGTCTTCCATTTAAAATAAAAACGTTAGTCAACGCCCAGAAGTAAATGAACACCCTGTAAATTCGGCAATATTTTAATAAGGTGGATGCAAACAACCTCACATTTTTCATTTGAGAGTTTTTTACGAAACAACGATTCTATAGACCAAATACACATTAAAAAAACACACTATGTAGGTCACAATCAGACATCTTGGTTAGTAGGTATATCGGACAGTGGTCCCAAATACCCAAAATCGAATTGTGAGTGAATGTTCTTGAAAATCCTTATTCCAATGTGTGCGAGGTTGAGGAATCAAAATCTGAGGTCAACTTTTTAAAAAACAAGATGGCCGATCCAAAATGGTCAACGGATTTTGTAAGAAATAACGTCACTCTTGCAAAAATCAGTACCGAAAGCTAACGCAATTATTTTACAACTAATTTGTAAGCCATATTATTTTCGAAAAATGCAATACTAAATTCGTATTCAGTAACCCTGAAAACCCTTGCAAATAAAGTTTCGTGATCGGGGTCAGTTTTAAGAAATTTGTCCGCCATTGTGATTTTAAGAAATGCAATTCAAGATTCGTAATCAGCGACCGAAGAACCCCTAGTACTACAATTTAATAAAACAATATAAACATTGTTGTTTGGGATTTTTTTACCCGTGCAACGCGCGTTAACATGCGCCTAACTAGAAAACCATGGACTTCAACATGAATAGCAGCAAAAAGTCACATTCAATTCTTAAATTTTCCTAATTATAACACCTTCATATTTTAGTGAAAATGTAGTAACCCCAGGCAGCTTTTAAGATGCTTTTGAACAAATATGTTGTTAAGTAAAAATCGGCAATTTGTTACATTTTGAGGTTAATGCAATGTATTGTTTGGATTAATAATAAACAATTTTTCGTAACAATTTATTATACAAACCACCAAGGACACTCTCCATATGTCAGCACTACTATATGGAGTACTTTTAACACAGCGTATATTTTCACGTTACATGTTGCACAAGCATGTAAGAGGGTAATTTCCCCGTTCTACCAAGAGTCGCGTACATACAAATAAAACATGTTACGACTCTTTTTGGCATTTTGTGTAGAAATGTGCTCTTTATCAAATTCCTCTTCAAAATTACGCAGATAAAAACTTCATTTTTCGATTTTGATAAGCTTTTCGGGCATTGTTCTTGCATTCTAGTCGCGAATTCGCACATGTACACCGAGGAAAGTCTGTGTGTGATTGTCTGCGACGAATATTATCGCTTATTTTTGGGCGTTCACTGCTACTGTGGAAGAAGCCTAAAGCGTCTCAAAGCTCGCTCTAAACAATTGATCCGAATTTATAAATATAATAAATGTCCTGGGCCTGTTTAAGTATGTAAAATGTAGGGAAGAATTTACATTTCGCCGTCCGCCCGTCCATTTATATGCCACCAGAACATTTGCATCCTCTCGCTCGTGTTGCGTAAAGACTATAAAGTTTCGCAATTTTATCTCTTCTAAATGATAAATCTTTTCTACGGACTTTGAATTGCTAATGGCCGCTTGTTACGTCTGCTACCGCCGCCGCCGACGCCGACGCCGACGAACTGCGTTGATGAAACGTAAATGTTGTTTTAAATCCCGCCTCCGCTCCGCGATGCGAGAGGCCAACCAATTTATGGTGTTATTACTGCTTAATGCGGCTTTAAGGAAACCAACATTTTTACAAATAATCACAGAGCTGCACTACTTAGTCCACCTTCTACAGAACTTCCTAAGAGCAACTAATTATAATCAGGACCGGATCTGACAATTATTCCACCTATGGCCGCATAGGCCTTGAGAGGAAATAAATCTAAAACGTGTTTATTTTGTACCAAGAGTTCAGTTAAGACGTTCATTTAGTTAAGAATTTAGAAGTCATCGGACGATAAGAGCACATAAAAAAGGTTATCTGAATAATTTAGCGGACATTTATTTAGATTATCTTATTTAATGTTAAGATTATTAGTGGGAGCTGGTCCAAAAATAGTAGTAGAGTTCTGTTCGTAATAGACTGGCGCGACTGTCCACTTCGTTTGAATTCCCAGTAGTCTTGAGAGTAATTTCAAGAGATTACTCTCAAGACTACTCTACCTAATAAAATAATAAATTGTAAAATGTTTAACCTAACATAATACAAGATCTAGACAAGATTATTAAACACGTCAAAAATTGCTTTGACATATAATATACACCATACCAAATCAAGTAACATCTTAAAGTATTTGGGAATTACCTACAGACAAAGAAAAAAGCTTACACTTTGCAACAATTTATTCCTCGGTCCTTTAAAACTGGCTGAACCTAATTTAATCACCACCAAACTTTCTTTTGATACATAAGTGCATCCAAGCGATTATACATATATATTAAACCATTATCGAGATGTCGTATTCACAACAAACATAAATATTTGTATAGCTCAAAATTACAATTTTGAGTTTTCGGTATATTTAGGTAGTAACTAAATACTATACTATATGTATTACATTATTTTTCTAATATAAGTTACTGTTGACATTTGGAGAATACATGTTTCGCCCTAAGGGTTTCACTGAAAACTAAGAATTTTGTGAAAATAGTTGAAATATAATTTGTAAAAAGATGAACTTCTAGCCAAATGGTCACGTATGTTATTAAATCTTATAAATCTATTATTATAAACCAAAACTAACATTAAAATGATCGCTACAGTATTGCAATAAAAGCGAATATGAATATCTACCGATTATAAACTGAAAACGGAAGTGGAATCTCGAGTTTCAAAGTCAGTTATTCTCGAGTTTGAAGTCAGCTTATTATATTTGTATTTGCAATATTAATGAATCTAATAAGCAGTTCCAATCCCATTAACGCCCAAACGACACAATTCTTCTTTTTTGGAGTCAACTGAAGGGAAATTAATGAATTCACTCAATAAAAAACCACTTGTCCTAATGTTTTCGGATGTGATCTTTATTTCCGGGGTCAGAATTGTGATTAAATGCTCTAGAAAAGAAACTATACTTTATGGAAAAAAGTACTGAAAATTTGGGGTTTTTTTTATATATATTTTTTTTAGTCCAAAAAGTACTCTAATCCTACTCGGATTGTGGAGGGAGGTGGGCAATAGTTGGAGTTGATGATAGATTTTTTTGCCGACCTCAACCGACTCTAATCTTTTCAAAATGGCGGATATTCATAAAATCTCATGAAATATGAATTTTTCTCTAGTATTAACGAGAAAATAAGTTATTGCGAGTTTTTCTTGTTCCACAGTCATTTTCCTCAATCAAAAAACAATACTACAGAATATATTTGACAAAATTTTCCATTTTCAATGTAGGGATTCAAAATGGCGCCGGATTTTCAAGAAATGGCGCGTTTTTCATTATAAAAAGTAAATAGGAGTTTGTAATTATACTTTTCCTATGTCATTTCATATTTTAGTAACATTTTTGAGTTATTCCAGGTGATAAAAAAAGTCTAAAATACAAGATGGCGGATTCAATATGGCGGACATCATTCTTGAAAATTCAAAAATTTGAAAAACGGAAAATTACAGTCATATTTTACGTAGAATTCTGATGGAAATCTCGTTTTTCTTAAAAATGCGTTCTATCTGAGTAAAAAATTATTTGTCATTCTAACCTCAAAACGAGGTTTTTTTCGTGGGTAGGTTCTCATGATGAAATCATGAGAATTATATATTATGCACTTAAGGATGCTCGGGCGCAAACTACTCGCCGGAAGTACAAAACCTACTTGTTTCTCGTGGTGCATATACGATCTTTTTTCACACCCACCAGAAAGTACGTTCTACGTACTATTCTTTGAATAAATATGCGAGGAAGTTCCGGAAAAAAAATCGTCAATGCGCCTACTGTCCCTAAGTGCATAATATATAATTCTCACGATTTCATCATGAGAACCCTCAACACCGGACAAAACCTCGTTTTGAGGTTGGAATGACAAATAATTTTTACTCAGATAGAACGAATTTTTATGAACAAAATTGAGAGGACATGTTTCATCAGAATTCTACGTAAAATATGACTGTAATTTTTCCGTTTTCAAATTTTTGAATTTTCAAGAATTATGTGCGCCATATTGAATCCGCCATCTTGGATTTCAGACTTTCTTCACCAGGAATAACTCAAAATGTTACTAAAACATGAAATGACATAGGAAAAGTATAATTACAAACTCCTATTTACTTTTTATAATGAAAAACGCACCATTTCTTGAGAAATTCGGCCGCCATTTTGAATCCGCCATCATTGAAAATTGAAAATTTTTCAAATATATTCTGTAGTATTATTTTGATTGAGAAAAATGACTGTGGAGCAAGAAAAACTCACATTAACCTTATTTTCTCGTTAATACTAGAGAAAAATTCAGATTTCATGAGATTTTATGCAATATCCGCCATTTTGAAAAGATTAGTCAGTTGAGGTCGGCAAAAAAAATTCTATCATCAACTCCAACTATTGCCTCCACCTCCCTCCACAATCCGGAGTAGGTTAGAGTACTTTTTGACTAAAAAAAAATTATATAAAAAAAAATAATCCCAAAATGTTCAGTACTTTTCTCCATTAAAGTCAGCCATATTTTTTTCTAGAGCATTTAATCACAATTCTGACCTCGAAATCGAAAGATCACATCCGAAAACATTAGGGATAAGTGGTTTTTATTGAGTGAATTCATTAATTTCTTTCGAGATTGACGCTCCAAAAAGGACGAAGAATTGTGTTAATGCCGTTTGGGCGTTAATGGGTTTTAACTGACTAATAAAATGGCTTACTTTTTACAGTTCTTTTTTGATTCAAATGAATACTATTTGTATTCATATTATTGAATATAATTAGCAGTTATGATGCATAATAATGGATTATGAATGTTATGTTGAAATGAACCTGATGAATAAAAATAGCTTATTGTATATAAATAGTTCATTTGTATGGACCAAATCGTGCTTAAAAACGTTAAATGCAACGTCCAAAAACAGTAATACATATGTAAGTTTTCTTTTCTGTGGTTGAGATTATTTTGTAGCTATTATTTATTAACACTATTTTTTTCGAATATGTTATGTGACTGCTGGTACAGTTTAGGGATAACGATTGTACCTGGAAATATTTCATTTCGAAGAGCATTGATGATGAAGATATAAAATTATGCCGTATAAATAGTGTTTTAAGAATTAATATAAGTAAGAGAATCTCGTGTTTGAATCCAGTGATTGTATAAAATATCCGGATATTCATATAATATTAATTCGTAAATACAGGAAGCATCTTAATTTCAACGAAGGTAGTTGTTAAAGCATGAATATTAAATTTTCGATAATGTTCGAATACGAGTACTTTCCTTTCGTCTCATCCGTAACTACACAAAAGTCCGAGTCGGACCACGGTAATTCTCGGTGAGCCTCAGCTGCTCTTACATCCGTGGATCCTTGGCTTATGTCCTTCTTTAGGCCTCATCTTCTATTCTCATCTTCCTTCTCCTCCAATTTGTTGGCCCTTGGTGCCTCGTCTTCTCTGAGTGAAATTCTTATCCATCTGGTGGATTTAGGAAGGTAGTTCTGAGTTAAAGATCAGAAGCGGATTTCCTCTTTCCCTCGTTGGTCGTCTTGGAGCCTAATCTTTAAGCATTGCCGGTGTAATAACATCCACGGGATATTTTTGCATGAGAGGAGTTTCTGGCTAGTTGGTAGATCCTCTTGGATGGTTCGCGTCCTCTTCTTTCTTCTGTATCCTGTCTTAAACACGTATTAGAATTTTCATATAAAGTAAATTGGAATGAAAGTATTCAGAATTCTAGATCTATCTAAGGTGGGCCATTTTAATCTCCCCACGGGGAATTTCTCAGAACCTAAGCTAGATACGTAACAAATGTTTAGACAAAAGTTGGAGGGGGCAGAGGAGATCACGCACTGGTGCCAATGAACTGGTGACCTTGAACCTGATTTTCAAGGTTATTTCAAGGTCAATGTGTTTTTTTTTTTAATGGGAACATCTACTTTTGACCCCGGATTTGAAAAGAGACCCTGACAACTTTAATCAAAAAAAAGTGTACTGTTTCCAATCTCTATCCCGAGCTAGCCCTCGTTATTTAACAATTTTCAAAAATTTGACCTTCATTCAAACTTGCCGTAACCCTGTTGACAAGTACCACTTTGGAAGTAGAATTTCCCGCTCTTTTCAAATCCGGGGTCAAAAGTAGGTGTTCCCATTTAAAAAACTACTTTGACCTTGAAAATCAGGTTCAATATATATATATGCAACAAAAATGAATTTGTGTAATGAATTAACTGAGATTGTTTATTGTTATAAAGCAAATTCAGTAGGAAGTGGATCACGAGAAGGAGGCCTCACCTGATATACATATCTACTATATTATAAATGGTTGTTCTGAGTTAAAACCACATAGCGATAAAATAAATCTTTATAGAGTTTGGAAAAAACGAGTCGCGATGATATTCTAGCGGCATACAAATGGGTGGTGGTGTAACGGAATGTAAATTCCACCGGAACATTTTACATATTTGAACGCAAGGGCGCCATATCTATATATACATATAAATTCGAATCGGTTATACGAATTCGGTACATTGAATTTCATCAACTAATTTGGTATTCGGATTGTTAGGAACATAATTAGATCGACGGAATAAGGAAAATTCTTTCGGTGTTAGCGGAAGCAATAGCTTCTGTAGGACCGAATTTTGTATAGAAAAATAAAGCTATGGGAGTTGACTCAGTTGGTATTGGGAAATATATATTTGAATTCAGATCCAGCTTTGGACCTTAATGGACGAATTGTTTGTGAATGGATTCAAAGAAACGAAATTAAGTGCGCATGGGACATTGTTCGAAATATTCCAGTTAAACTCATTCATTTTAGTTAAAATTAATAAATCGTAATTAAAGAAGGTTCCGGCTTAGTCATATTTGATTGGGAAACACTATATTCTCTTTGATAATTATTATTAATAATAAATATTATTTACACAGTACAGACTACAACATTGCAATGTTATAACAGATATATTTCACTTTGGTAAACAAACAAATAATCAAGAAGTAGCTGCAAGAACACTGTTTGTTTGTGATACAGGAAGATATATAGATATAAACAATTTTAAATTTAGCTAAATAAGTTATACGGTTAAAATCAGGTTAGTTAGATTAGGTTCTAGTTCTGGGTTCTAGGAGATTCAATATGCGTTCAATGAATTCATTAACATAATATGTAATTGCGTGTATAGTTGTTTTTGACAATGAAAACGACAATATTCATAAAATTAATATAAAATAATACTAAATAATATTCAGTTGTGTTTTCACTTTTGTTTTATACCCGCTTATTTTTGTTTCAATTTTATTAACTGGTAATATATTTTGCGGCAATATAGGGGAAGGTGGGGTATAATGATCCCCCTAACACAGAACACCTCGTAGTGAAACTATAATGAGAGCAAAAAATTCAGATTACATTGTACAAGAAAGAGTATAGATTACCTATGATTTTAATACGGTTACCAAGGTTAAACGAATGAAGATCTTTGGTGGAAAGAGATAAAATGTAAACCCTACGAAAGGATCATTTTACCTTGAAGGTGAGGTTAAAAATGATCCCTATAAGCGGGTAAAAACGATCCCTCACTAAATGTTGGTATTTTCGATTGGTAAGCATGAAAATAAAATGGATAAATAAAATAGTGTCCAACCCAAATACAAAAATAATATATTTTTCCAATAACAAAATATTTTTTCAAAACTACAAAACTGAAATAAGAAACAAAAAGTTATATTTAATTTTATATTAAAACAAGATTCTGCTTAGCTTGCGTGGCTGTAATCTGCAGGACACGTCTGGTGCATGTATAATTTTCTTCATCATCGCTAACACCCGCACATTCATAATGCGCCCACCCGCGGCAACTAATACATTGGATCTATCCTTCTCCGCTTACTGAAGATTTAAAATTTTTGCAACACAGTACACATTCAGTATCTTCCGAATCTTCACTGCTACTCTCAGAATGCTTTTCTCTCTTACGAATATTATTTTTTTTATTTTTAAAGCTTTGACTGCCTTGTTCTTTATAAGTCTAACTTCTGCTTTGGCTTTCTTCCTTCCTTCTAGTTCAGCTCTTTCCATCTTTTCTTTCTCGAGCTGCTTTTTGTACGGAGTACTCGTTAGAATAACAGTGCCTGTTGATTTACGTTTATTATTGCTTCTTTTGTTTGTTATCTTTGGGAGAGGATGACAAACGAAAGGAGCAATAGAAAATGAAGAACTATTTTTGCTATTCTGTTCCTGTGAATCGGAATCTAAAACGCTATCTGGACGTGAACTTGGACCTGGAATTGGATTTTCCTGCCGTTCTTCTCTTGAAATTTCTGTGTTATCTGTAACTGGGGCACTTGGTTCTTCAATTAGTTCGTCCATAAATTCTGCAGCTATAAAATCAGCATCCGTAATGTTTCTGGGTTGAATGGAAAATCCCGGTTTTACGAAACCCATTAATAGCGTTGGTAGGTACAGCGGCTTTCAAATAAGCTTCGCGAAAAATACTACTTATTTGAAATGCTGTGACAGTTCTTCCAGGATGATTATTCATCCATGTTTCCAGCGCCTGGTCCATGTAGGCATTAAAGGGGAACATAACTCCAACGTCCAGCGGCTGGAGCTTATGAGTGGTGTGAAGTGGTAGACATAACAAAGTAACAAAATTTTCCCTTGCTTTTAGTATGACATCTAAGTTTTTGGTATGGGATAAGTGCCTATCCAAAATTAACAACACAGGGTCGTCTTGAGAAGCCCAGCTTTGTCTTTTGCCCAGCGTTTTGCGTATATGTTTACGCGGCATTCTGAAAAAAGGGATACTTCATTTAATTGATTAAATGCTTTCAACAAATGGGTACAACGATTCTTTATAGGTGGGGTAAAATGATCACGGGATCATTTTGACGCACACATAGAGGATCGTTTTACCCCAAATGTACTGTGCGGCTTTCACATAACCTAAATATTTTCATTGAGTAAATATGCTTGTAACTCTAAAGATTTCGACGTTCAACTATACCAGTACAAGTTGTGCACATAACGCAATCCATAGGAAACAACACAAACATTTAATACTGATTTTAAACAACACTTACCTTACATCAAGTAGTTGTAGAAAAACAAAACGAAAACCAACGTTCTACGAGCATTTATAAATAAACCTTATGTACTGCCCATGACTGTAGAACACTTCAATTATAACATTGTGCTACCGTCGTCTAGATGGCACTATAGATTTCCCCGATATCTCAAGGGATCGTTTTACCTGCAGGAATCATTATTCCCCACCCTCTCCTAATCACAGCTCTGTTTTTTCTCGTCATATATTGTCACATTGTCACATTTCGGTGTCTTAATTTAAATTAATAAATAATAAAGTAAAGTAATAAATTTTATTTCTATTCCCATTTATTTCTATTAGTTCCATATGGGTAGTCACAGGATTTTAGTTTTATTTTATCTGTTTTCAGGTATACAAGTATAGATTATATTTTATAAATTAAAAATCACAGTAAATTGTGAAAAAAAAATCACAGATCACCTATAGATAGATACGAATAACTATAGTATTTAAGAAAGTGTAGTATTATGAAGTGGCGAATAATACGCACGCAAACTCGATAACACTTTACTAGGAAATGCATGAACTATTACAAAGGTGTGTATGATAAATGATCACAACTGTATGTATGTTTTCGTCCGTATGTTCGTGTGTAGCTGCGAATGTACGAGCGTCTAGCGTCTCTCGTATGACAGCCCCAGAACGACTGACTCATGTGTTACGCAGATCACTTGGATGTCCTTTTTCAGCAACTACTATAAGGCAGTAGGGGTGTTATTACTACATCCCTCCCCTACAACGAAAAGTTTACTCCCTGTAGCGCATTGGAAGTTTCCTGTCTCGTGGAGGGTTTCTTCTAGGTGTCGAGAGTTTCATTTCAGTGATTGGGGGGTCACATATTTGATCTTTGTCTCCATCAAGGTGACACCCTACTGGACTACTCGTATCCGGGATATGGTCAGCAATTTGTTTTCTTGAGGGGAAGGGTTCAGTACTATGTGCTCTCTGTCATCTTTATCACTCTGCAAGACGCCTGAACTCCGTTTTCGCATCTGGTCACTATGCCTACGATGTGGGATTCCGTTGATATCCACCACATATGACAATGGTCCAGTTTGCTTAACTATTTGTCCCAGGGAAGAGGGGGTTATTTACCTACACTGTATCCCCTTCGGCAAAATGCTGTTGGGAGGAGGCTGTACGATCGTGGTGTTCTTTTTGATTCATCTGTTCAAGTTCCATGTTTTTGGTAATGTCGGGCTTTAACAAATCGAACCGTGATCGAAGGTGACGTCCAAACATTAACTGACTGGGCGTTCTCTTAGTTGATCTTCTGACGGTGTTTCTATAGGAAAATAAGAAATTTTGTAGTCTTTCGAACTGATTTTGGCTCGGATCACTAGCACGCATCCTTTCTTTAAAAGTTCGTACGGCACGTTCGGCAAGACCATTTGATTTGGGGTGATATGGTGTCGTTTTAATGTGTGTTATGCCATTTTCACTACAAAAGTTTTCAAACTCCTTTGAAGTGTGTTGAGGGGCCATTATCTGTTACTATAAACCTTGGTAAACCGAAACGTGCAAATGTTGCACGGAGTGCATTTATCGTGGTGAGCGAAGTAATATTATTCATTGACACTATCTCCAACCAGTGGGTGTATGCATCAATGAGTACCAGCCACATCTTTCCTTCGAATGGCCCGGCGAAATCTAGGTGAAGCCGAGACCAAGGTTCCGGTGATATACCCCATGGATGAAGGGGTGCCTGTCTATCGTTTTGTCTCGACTGTTGACAAGAATTACATCCTTCAATCTCCTGGATGATGTTCATGTTAATGCTTGGCCAATAGACGTGTAATTTTGCTAAAGACTGCATTGCTGTTACCCCCTGTAGGTGTCCATCATGTAACATTGCTAGTACCTCTCCCCTGTAAGGTAGCAGGAATGCAGATTAGTCCTTTCCAGAATAACGTGTCCTCCTCAAAAGACAACTCTGTTCGTTTTTCATAGTACGGTATTAAATCGCTATCAAGAGTTTTTTTTCAGGCCAGTATGATTGTGTATAGCGAATAACTTTAGAGAGCGTTTTATCTTTTATAGTTTTTGTTTTTAATAATTGTTTTCCCATGGGAAGTTTTCTTATTCTTAGGTGCAGTAATTGGGCGTGACTTGATAAGCTTGCACGGTTTGTCAAGTTTGGTAGAGGAAGTCTAGATAATGAATCGGCGGGGCAATTTTCTTTGCCAGGAAGGTATTCCACATTGAAATTATAACTATTTAAGGTCATAGCCCATCTCAGCAATCTGTTGCTCGCTATCTTTGGAGTTTGTCTATCTTCGCCGAAAATCCGTTCTAACGGCTTATGATCGGTTATTAGGGTGAATCTTCTACCATATAGGTACTGGTGGAATTTGGTAACTGCATATACAAGTCCTAATGCTTCTTTATCTATGGTGGAGTAGCGTTTCTCTACGTCATTAAAAGATCGGGATGCGTAGGCGATAGGCTTCAAAACCCCATTTGAAAATTTGTGGGACAAAACTGCCCCAGTGCCAACATTGCTGACATCGCTTGTAACGACCAAAGGTTTATTTGGATCGTAGTGTATTAGTGTATTATTAGAGGTCAGGGCACTTTTAATTTTTCAAATATTTCACTGTCTTCACTTGACCAGTCCCACTTTGCATTCTTCTTTAAATGGCGATGTAGGGGAACGCATGCTACGTGAAGGTCCTCAATGAATCTGCCATAATATGTGATGGTACCCAAAAAAGAGCGTAGCTGTGTAGTGTCCTTTGGCATTGGCATATGTTTTATTGCCTCAATACGGTCTTCAGTTGGATGTAACCCTTCTGCATCAATTTTATGTCCTAGGTATGTAATGCTACTTCTAAGCCAATCACATTTTGATTTTTGTGTTTTAATTCCGGAAGCCTGCAAACGACGCAAAACTTCTTTCAGTCGTTTCGAGTGTGATAGAGGGTCCGATGCAGTAATCAATATGTCATCCAGATAGCAGACAACGCCTTCTATCCCCGAGAGAATTTGGTCCATTGTACGTTGAAATAATGCCGGGGCAAAACTAATGCCAAATGGTAAGCGTTTGTAGGCGAAGTATCCTTTGTGAGTTGCAACAACCAAATATTTCCTAGCATCAGGGTGCACTTCCAATTGCAGATAAGCATCTTTGAGGTCTATTTTCGAGAAATATTTACCTCCAGAAAGCTTTGCTGTGATGTCTTCGAAATGTGGTAAAGGGTAATCGTCAATTTGCACATATTTATTTATGGTTACCTTGAAGTTGGCACAAATTCGCACCCTGCCATTTGATTTCATTGCGACAACAATAGGTGAAGAACATGAAATTGGCGTATTTGTTGTGTCTACTGCTTCAAGAACACCTTCTTGAACCAATCTATTGAGTTCTGTTGAAACTTGCTCTTGCAACGCTAACGGTACATTTCTTGGGCGAAATCGTTTTGGCGTAACTGTGTCGTCAATATGGATTTTAGCTTGGTGTCCCTTAATAGTGCCCAGGCGTTCCTCAAACAGGTCAGAAAAATCTCGTAACACTTCATCTATTAACGCTTTATGTGTAACTTCCTCCCCCTAATTTTCTCTAGGGTGGAATTACTTTTAATATGGCAGACCTTCGCTCCTGGGGGTAGGGGTAATTTAAAAGCTAAAACCCAGTCTAAACCAAAAAAGTGGTATGTCGTCATCATTTGTTACATACAAAGGTAAACTTAGCTGTTTGTTAAAAGCATTTACGTCTACATCCAATTTGCCTAATGTTTCAATCTGAGTATTTCCGTATGCATTTAATTATCCGTCTTGGTCAGTGTCGGTTTTCCGAGTTCTTTCCATGTTGTTTTTCCAACTACAGCATGCACAGACCCTGGATCGTAGAGCATATCGATATAATGTTTGTTTATAGAGGCCGATAACATTATTTTACTAGAAGAACCAACTTTTCGAATGTTCCTCACTGTTGGATCGCGATTGTCAACATCACTATCAGATTCGGCGTCGTCGTCACCTTGATCAATTTGATCCTGTACGCAACGGGTAGATCGTTTTGAAACACTCCTGTGTTTTGAAATTTTTGCAGTCTGTCTTATTACTGCATTCCCAGATATTACGCACACACGAGAGAAATGATTTTCTTCTCCGCAGCTACTGCAAGTTTTACCGAAAGCTGGACAACGCTTCTGGCGGTGTTTAGAATCCCCACAATAAAGGCAGTCTACGTCGGGCCGCAGCTCCCGAACATTTACATTTCGTTTTGTAAACGTTGTGGGTTTGGTTTCACTATTCGAGGTTAAACGGTTTTTTGTTTGTTTATTTACACGATTTACTTGGTTTTCCGACTGAAAATTCGTATGCAAAGATGTTAATTGTTTCGACTGAATTGCAGCCTGTTCCAAAATTATCGCGGTAGCTTCTACCTCCTCGAGAGTTGTTTCATTTGTGGAATGTCTCTGAATAATAGTCTCTTGCCACTCGCGATTATTTATCCCGAAAATAAGTTGGTCGCGCATTCTTTCACCTAGACCTGTTCCAAAACTACAGTCCCCGCCGCTGCGCGTAATCGGTTCACATATTCGGTTACAGTCTCATTGTCTTTTCGAAAACAACTAGCAAAGTTTATTCGTTCCGCGAAAATATACACTTTTTTTCCATGAGTTCTGCATATGACTTGGAAATCGGCTTCTCGGGCTTAAAATGATCGGCTAAAATTTTGAAACTGTGTGGGCCTACCTTTGACAGTAACAAATTTCGTCTTACTTGTGCGTTGTCATCTGTCATTAATCCGTGCATTTCTAATTCTAATTCAAAACGTTGTAAGTAATAATCCCACTGTTCTGTCTCAGGTTGGAACTTGTCAAAACGAAAGTTTTTATAGATATTATTCTCCTCCATATTTGTAAAGTTCAACACGATTCACAATTGTTTAAATGTCACAACCGAATGTTCTGTGTCCAACGAATACTTTATTTCACTTTTAATCCTCGTCGCCAAAATGTAGTATTATGAAGTGGCGAATAATACGCACGCAAACTCGATAACACTTTACTAGAAAAAAGCATGAACTATTACAAAGGTGTGTATGATAAATGATCACAACTGTATGTATGTTTTCGTCCGTATGTTCGTGTGTAGCTGCGAATGTACGAGCGTCTAGCGTCTCTCGTATGACAGCCCCAGAACGACTGACTCATGTGCTACGCAGATCACTTGGATGTCCTTTTTCAGCAACTACTATAAGGCAGTAGGGGTGTTATTACTACAGAAAGCAAGTTTTTTTATTTCAAGATAACTCGAACATGAAACTGTGAAGCATGCGTGGAAATAATACTTTGGGAATGGTCATAGAAAAAGTATTTTAATGTCAGTTTATCATGAATGACAAAATATAGTAGATTTAGACATTTTTACTTCCCACAAGAGACTTTTATTATCGCTCTGATGAGTAAAATTTTAACATTGTACCTTGTAACTATAATCATAAGAAAATTAGCTGTTAAATTAAAAAGATCATTTTAAGTTAAAGATCATTTAAAGCAAATCATAACTGTTAATGTAAAGTAGTCCGGCCACATTGAAACAAAAAACTGGTTTTAAATTAGCAACGCAAACATTACAAAAATCGCCTCATTAGCCAATAACGCCGTCGCGCGATCGTTCCGAATGAACTGTACAGTGTCGCCTCATTTTTCACGAGCACGGCCCGGTAAATTATTCAATCTTAATTACGTTATAATGGCTGGCGTGCGCTATGTAGCCCTATACAAATGAAGAACGACAGACCGGAAATTTATATTTACGTTTTGCCGTTCTGCTTTCAATTTAAAACATTACCGCCCCCGGAAGGGGTAAATTAGGATTGATTAAGTCCCCTGAGAGTCGGCCCGAAATTGTACGGAAATATCACCGCCAATTGCGGCGGAAGTTGTAAAATTAATTTAGAACAAAAAGTTTTAAACGCGCGAACAGGGAGCGGTACTTTTCTTTCTCCACGGCTCGTATTAATCTCTGCTTGGGGCCCGGGAAAACGAGAGGTATAAGGGTGGCACGTACACGAACGTACTTGTTTGTGATAAAACTTTGAATGTTTTGCAGTTATAAAAGCAATTGTTGGAACTGTTTAAAAATTTAGTCTAAGATTTTTCATTACTTTCGTCACCTCCAAGAGCTTACAAATATACATTTTTTTCTTCTAATAAAACATAGACCTTTCACCATTTTTTATTCTCTTCCATTCAGTCCTTGATACACTTATAATTACTCACCGGTGTCAAGTCTGTTAGGCGAGACTCGAACCTACCGATAGTAACTCAGCAAATGGGTTAGATTGCCACACTCTGGTACTAGGGTAAGAGATAGAGCTGTTGGCCTCATGACAGTTGTCGGCTACATCCTACTAAATCATAATAATAAGCCTTCTGGCGAACTTTCTTGGTTTTCTAATTTTCAATAGATATCTATCGAATCTAAACAAAATGTTGGTTTATCGAAACGCGAGTCTGGGTTTCGTACAAATGCTTTGATTTATTGAGACAATCTTCTGGCAAGTAAATTAAATCCATTTGGCAAATAAACTAAATCAATTTACTTTACGAAAAGCATTTATCGCAATCTTAAGTAACGAAAATCCTTAAGAGGCCGACAACTGTATGTTTCACCTACCCACTGAATTCCACTATTCAATTTTTCTCGTATTTTTCATAATCTGGCACATACTGTATGTACCAGCTATGAATTTTTTACCATTATGAATTATTTATTAAATTATTTTTTATTCTAGCTCAAAAATTATAAAGTGCTAAAATCCGCATTGTACCTACAAGTACATACATAGTAAAAAGAACATTTTTTTAAACTCTTAAAAATATATTCTTCCATTGCAACATATCCATACATAAAATAAAGTGGAGGGATAAAAATAAACTACTCAATCTGTAAGAATAACTAGTAACGGCTGCATTAACTTGACGGCAGATACGGCAGTTGATGTAATATTTTTGTGATAGTGATTTTTCTAATTAACTCACTTCCAATAAAAAAAATTACCCAACATACAATACAACCCATTTAAAATTCTGCGCTTGGCAACCTGACCACGAGTAATTATCTCCCAGTATGTTGATTTTAAAAATGATTGTTATGGTCCATGCTTCCTTCATACGTTCATCCGGCCGTTCAAGTCAGCCGGCCTTCAACTGACATGAAGTGAATTTCTAGACATTGGATGTGATGTATTCATTGATAAAGCCTTAATAATTGATACTTGTACACTTTCTACATTTGTTAATTGTCATATTAGACGATAGTATATCATTGTTTTAGTCCACTCAAATTAGACTATTGGGAAGAAATAATTTATATATTCTTGATACTCGGTATACGTATTCTCGATGGGGTGAGAAACGAGTTCCCGAAAAGTTCCTGAGACGTGGGTGGAACCATCTTTTTAGCTGGAAAAAACCACCTCCAAGACGGCCGGAATCTCAGTTTTTCGCATTTTTCTGCCGAACTGTCGCTCTATGGGACAGTGGTGGAGGCGCCGTCTCATAAACACAAAAAATGAAAATCAAAATTACGTGCTGAAATATTTTTTTTTATGACTCAAAAGTTTAGTCTTTCATATGTAGAAGGGTCAGTTTTTAACACGTTATTTCACAAAGTTATACGATTGAGAGTGGCAAGTTTCGGTAAAGCGTACATTATTACCCAGAACTGGACCCAAAATCAGCAAATGTATGCATATTAAGGTGGGCCAAAAAAAACTTTATATTTTTTTTCTTTAGTTACCATGAAAATATTGTTCAAGATTAAAAAAATAAGCCTGTCAAAGGGCAGCTCTTAATTTTAATGTTAAGAGGTGTCTCTTCGTGATTTTTGATTTCCCATTTAAATAACATGGGAGATTTTTTCTTTTTTTGGAATTATATTGCGTTCTAACAAATTGTTATGTAGTAAAAATCATATATATTTTGAAGGAAACTAAACGATCTAGAAAAAAAGGTCTGACATGATTTTTCGTTAAGTCAACTCGTTTAAAAGTTATTCGAGGTTAAAGTTCAACCTCAAATGGCATACGATGACTTTTTTATACTTTCATCACAAAATAATGGCTCAAAAACTATAAAACATCATATTTTTCGTGAGGTTCATTCGAGTATTCTCTTGGTAAAACATTAAATTTTTTACGAAATACCAATAATCATAAGAAAATCGATTTTTTCTATATTTAATTTTTAAGTGGCATTCGAAATTTTTGTTTTACCTGAATAATGACTTAAAAAATTAATTATTCCTTAGAAAATACTAAAAAATTGAAACTTGATCATTAGGTAATGTAAGATAATAAAAGCCATTTTTCAATAATTTTGCAATAAAAATAAAATAAAAAAAATATTTTAAAATAAAACAAAAAAATTATTTTAAAATAAAATTTTATTTTGATTGCAAAATTATTGGAAAAATGGGTTTTATTATCTTTTTAAAGTTAAAATATTTTTTTTTATTTTATTTTAAAATATTTTTTTTTATTTTATTTTGATTGCCAAATTATTGGAAAATGGCTTTTATTATCTTACATTACCTAATGATCAAGTGTAAATAGGACATTTATTATTTCTTTAGTATTTTCTAAGGAATAATTAATTTTTTTAAGTCATTACTTAGGTAAAACAAAAAATTTCGAGTGCCAATTAAAATTAAGTATAGAAAAAAATCGATTTATTTATGATTATTGGTATTTCGTAAAAAATTTTAATGTTTTACCAGAGAATACTCAATGAACCTCACGAAAAATATGATGTTTTATGTTCTTGAGCCATTATTTTGTGATAAAGTATAAAAAATTGTGGAAGTCATCATATGCCATTAACCTCAAATAACTTTTAAACGAGTTGACTTAGCGAAAAATCATTTCAGACCTTTTTTGTAGATCATTTAATTTCCTTCAAAAATATGTATTGATATTTACAACACAATAATTCGTTAGAACGCAATAAAATTCCAAAAATTTCCCGTTATTTAAATGAGAAATCAAAAATCACGATGAGACACCTCTTAACATTAAAATTAGGAGCTGCCCTTTTGACAGGCTTTTTTTTGTCATCTTGAATAATATTTCATGGTAACTAAAGAAAAAAAATAAAAGTTTTTTTGGCCCACCCTAATGCATATTCTTCTTCCAGGACGAAGTTTTATATGTAGTTCGAAAGGGCAGTTATTCTATGTGTCGAATCGTCAAATATATTTGCATGCTTGCTCTAATTCGTTACTGAACAACAATAAATAATTGCCTTCAAGAAGTCTTTTTTTATGGACATGACGGTTCATATAGGATCTCCAGGAACCTTAAAAAATTTGAGTTTCCTTCCTCATTTGAAAAAATTGAATTTTAAATTTCAGTGGTGGATGCGCCGTTTGAAAAATACTAAAAATGAAAACATAAATTACCACATGAAATATTTTTTTATGATAGTTAAGGGACTTTTAATAATAGCATAGTTAAAGGAAAATTAAGAGCACATATACCACTTTTAAACTTTTAAACTAAATATAATATATGAAAAATAATTTACCTATCCCACAAACTTACTTTATGATGAAACGCCCTTCTTGGATCTTCGTCAACTATTTTTCTTAAAATTAGCGATTATGCAGTACAATGAAGCAAATACAAATATAAATCAAACACAAATATGATACTAGAAATAAAAGAAACCGCAAATCTGTAAAAATGTCTGACAATTGGCCAAGATCTCAATTTATTTAGCACCAAAGATTTACACTGAATTTATAAACTCTTCGTCGGCGCTGGCGTTGGCGTCGGCGTAGTGACCTTAGCGTTGTCACTGTAGCATCTCAAACATACCATTTATAAACTGTCGTTGGCGCTCGTGTTTTCTTTTGTTTCACAAATTAAGGTTATGTTAACTAATCTATTTTGTTTGTGTTTTTCATTTTGTAAACAAGGCTTTGACAAACAATAATACCAAATTGATGGGATTGTTGTCTGTTACATTATGTTTATATATAAAATATTGCTCCACAATGATGTTAAAAAGTGGAAATTGTCTAAAATCATATGCTTAATGTCATTTAATAAAACGTCATAATAACGTGACTACATTCATGCGTTGTGATTGGTCGCGGTGTGCGTGCTACGAGTTTGCTACGAACGCCCAACGCCAAAACATAAAATTAACTTATCCACAACGCCGCCGAACGCCAGCGCCAGACGCAACGCCGTTTATAAACGACTACCTAAAACTACTGTTTTAACCACCGATTTATAATAAAACTAGATAAGCAGTGAATGGGATGCGCAAGAATATTTTAATCCTGATAGAGAGATAATTGTCAAAAACTATGGTATGACTGCTCATGCGCATTTAAGACATTATGTTTATTTGACAATGCAGATAGCCATTTTAATATATTTAATGTCATCTGTAATCTTGAATCTTGTGCGTGTTAATTGTTTTCTTGTGTTTTTTCGCCGAGATTTAGTGTTTACTTTAGTTTTGAAACATAATTATATTGTATTGTTATGTCTGCAAAACTTTCCGTTCGTGAGCCCAAGTCTTTATACATTGTGCATAAATATACTTTTAAATATTACTGTACCGAAGTGTATTGTCGGCGAGGTGAAACTAAAAATATTGCTTACTACAGGTAAATAAATTTTTCGGTTTGTGAAAATTTAAATAGTGTTAATTATTTTAATTATTATTTTAGATTAACTGCTGAACGGTAAGAATCATGGATGCAAGCAATTGGCAGAGATCCCAAGGAAAATTTGTCCATAACACACAACGCTATTTGTTCAGATCATTTTACACAAGATTCACATATATACGTTGATGACAACGAGGGTTTTGAAAAAGTTTGCATTGCTATCAGTTAATTTAAAACCAGTGAAACGAACTTCTCATGAATATCGGTGAGAATTTGTTGTATACAAATTTAAATATACATATCAACTGATGTGAAAACTGTCAGTGTCGCAAGTGTGTCCTATATATAGCCACATTTTACGGTCTTTTTCTAAATATTTAAGATTTTTTCTTTTTTAGAAGTGATGGGTCTACTTTACAAGAAGGTGGTATTGATTTAGAACATCAGCCGACCATCGACAAGTTTCGTTACAAAAGTGTCTAAAGAATTCATAAAAAGAAGCTGGCAAAGATACGAGTATATGCCAGCCACCTAAAGAATTGAGGTAATGTTATCCTGTATTTTGTAAATATGAAGGGGTTTAATGAATATTCTAATTAATTTTAATTTACTATCTGCTGTCTACTATAGCTACTATCTACTATAATTAAAATTACTGTCTGCTATCTTACTAAAACTAATAGTTAATGTAATCTATATACCATATTTATATGACATCTTATATTATTATAATTTTAGTTTATCATTATTTGGATCAACACAGAGCTCAACCACACCTCCAGCAAAAAAAAAAAGGAAAGGCAATACGTCTACAGATAGTGAAGGTTTAACTGGAAGCCCTAAGAGAAGACGGAAGTTTTTACGAACATCTGACAATTATGTGTAAGAATTTTGTGACTAATACGTCATTAGTATAATAATAGTTTTTAATACTTAATAGTATTTAGTTTAGGCAAATTAAATTCTGTGTTAATCATATCGAGTACTTTCTACAAAAAGTAATATATTGAAATGTGTTGTTTTAGAGTATCGCTAAGAAACCTTGACCAAACAAGTAGGAGATCTTAGGGAAGAAAATAAAAAAATCAAAACAAGAATTAAAAGTCTCAAAGGCACGATCAAAATGGCTATCTGATAAAGTGGGCCATCTAAAAGATGTAATTAAGGAGCTAGTAGACACAATCTAATTAGTGAAGATGCTTTAAGTGTTTTGGATAAAACCTATTGTAACATTCCATATGAGTTGATTTTATTATTATTTTACAATACTTAAAAGTACGTTTTTATAGTATAGCTAAGCGACAAACTGAAAGTGAGTGCGGAGAACTCATAAGAAAAACTTAATCCAAGTTAATATTATTTAAAAATCAGTAGCTTCATCAGGTTTGTTTTAATTTCATTTTCTATTATTGTATTTTGATATTGTAGAATCACTTTGTTGCCAGAGAGTTGCCACCTCAGAGAGACCGCTGACCCGGAGATTGATGTCCGCGGTGGGAGAGAGGGGGGTTAATTTAATGTTAAATTAATTAATTATTAACTAATAATCTTAATTAAGATGTTAATTTAACATTAAATTAACATCTCTAGATTGCACTATGTACCGATACTGCCCTCTAGAGACAGAAACGCGCCAGAATTCAAACAAATAATCTATATTTTAAACGACATATACCTACATGGAACTATTATATATGATTCACAATTATATAAATTTATAAATACAAATTTCAATTTCAAAGCTGACCCGGAGAATAACGTAAGAAACCCGGAGCCCGGAGATACTTCGTGGAAACCCGGAGTCTCTGGGTCATTTTCATGGAGGTGGCAACTCTAAATGAACTACATTTTTCAAAATTGAGTGACAGTGCTATGTGTTCGATTTATTTATTTACTTAGTTACGCTTATTATAACTACTATTATTATAAACTATTTTAAATTATTTCTGTGTATTATTTCTCAAAATGAAATAAAAAAATACTTGAGATCATTTTGTCATTCCTTACAACTATTATAAATGTCTGTTGATTTTTGAAAAGAATGAACAATACTGGGTAAGTAAAGGTAAGGGTAAGTACGGGTATGGGTACGTAAGGACTTTGAAATCGGAGAAAACGAAAATGTATTGCGTTACTTATAATTACATAATTTGAATATTGGAATCAAAAATAGAGAGTAATTGTATTAAAATCATGAATTTCAAATACATTGTTATTTGTAAGTCATATATTAAATCTAATCCTCTTAGTACATATACATGCAATTTTGTGTTATTAATGTTATTATACACTTTAGGCTTATGTGACGCATTGTATAATTATTTACAGAATTCTGTGCGAAATGCAAGGCGAAAACTTTAATTTGTTCCTATTCCATGAAAATACAACAAACTAAAGTAAGATAATGTAGGTTGTTGCCTTATATTTCATATATAATTCTATATATAATTATGCACCATATGATATGAATCTTCAATGTGTACCTTACATATTTCAAACATTGTTAGAAAATTCATTTATCTGGAGAAGTATGAATTTAAATATTCGCGCAACTATAAGGATGCAGTGCGCACACTCAGTAATACCGTGCGCAGAACCAATTTGATCAGGCAGTGGAATATTGTACTGATCCTCTATTTATTTATACATTTCGGTGGTTTTAACTTTGGACGCGAACGCCAGCGCCAGCTCCAGCGCGAACGACGAGTTTATAAATCCATAGTTATAACTTCATACCTGAAACAATAAGGAATGTAAAAAACATAAATATAAACGAACAATTAAATTATTTTTAAAACAAAATACTAGAAATGAAATTCATAGGCTAATAGACTAAAAAAATAATTAAAATAATTATATTAATTAATAAAAGTAATTTAAATTTAAATCGTTAAAAAAACGAACCTACCTTTACATGTAGACATAAACCCAAAAACGAGTCACAATTTTATTAACAATGATAGTTGAAAAGAGTTTGCCTCTTGCTTTTGTGTGTAATTAAGTATATTCTTTAGGTGCATCAAGATATATATTAGATTTTATAAAAAAAAATATATACAATTTTAACCTACTTTTAAGCAGAAATTATTATTATGTATAGCAAAAAAAATATTTATAACATTGTTTACGTTTAAAATATTTATTAATACGTATATTTTTTGTTTTTGTAAAAACTTATGTGATCGTTGTCTGTTTTGTTTGTAGTAATACTATATACACACTGTAAATATATATTGTATCACCGTATATCATAATAGCAAATAAACAAATACTACTGCTACTACTACTACTGTCTTATATACATAAAGGGACTGTCATATTATATTTTAGTACCCTAGGAAATTTTTTTCAAACTTGGCTGTATTAAGTTAGAATTGTAAGCGGTAGTGTTTTCAAAATTTAATTTAAAGGTTAAGTATTTGTGAAATTTTGGCATATTTGAATTGCATTCCCATTTCATATCGGTGTTGTCAAATACTCATTTCATATCGGTGTTGTTAAATATTATTTAAAAATAATATTTGTGTCAGTGTGCACCATAACTCTAACATAATAAATATTTTAATTTTCACACTATTTTTGTGTGAACACAGTTGACAGTGGTTTTCATACAAATACAGAACAGGTCTTGTAAACAAAAGTAATTTTTTTTACGTAGTACCTATTTTGAGTTGCATGTATAGAAAGATATATAAACAACAATACTAATACGCGATTAATAGAATTGAGGCCACATATTTAAAAAAAAAATTTTATGCAAATGTTTACCGGAACTGTAACGATTTAACAAATATTTTCAATAAACCGAGTTATCAAAAAACTACAGATTTTAGGTATTTTTTTCTGAAAATTCAGAATATGCCATTAAAAAAAAATCAATTAACCTACCGAAAAATAGGCGACAAACTTATTTTTTACATTCTGATGGCATGTTTTAAATCTTTAGAAGAAACCCTATAAGCCATATTATTTTTTTTTTTTGTAAAATCAAAGATCAAGGAGTTAAGCCTGATACAAAATATTTGTGTAATACCCCGTTCAACTCATATACATATTCTTTTATGTTTCTGCTATTAAAAACTACATTTATGCAAGACGAATAAAATTTGTTACATGTCGATTTACGTTTCATATTCACTAGTTTTAAGTTTAAAATGGTATAATACCACAGGTTTTGATTCTCTAACTTTCTTTACGAATAATACCAAGATATATAAAAATGTAATGCAACACTATCACACAGTCTTCAAACTCATACCTTCCTGTATATATGTACCAAATTTCGTTTGATTATATTTGCAAATAAGAAAATTACAGATTTTTGAGACGCGAACGTGCTGTTCGCCCCGTAGTACGTCGCCATCGTTCGGACGTGGAAAGTGAAGAGGGATTTAAAAACACTTCATACAATTTAGCATAAAAAATGTTCAATTAAACATAATCTGGAAAGCGCATAGTTATCCAAATTTCGAGAAAAGGCGTCAAATTCATGAATATGAAGTTCACGGGTTTCATTTTGCGAAAATACGCTTCAGTGTGTGCGTGTGTGCGTGTGCGCGTGTGTGCGTGTGTGCGCGTGTGTGTGTGTGTGTGTGTGTGTGTGTGTTTTGAAGGTTTTGAAGAGAGCAGCGGAAAGAAGGGTTTGAGGTATTTTTTGTTTTAACAAGAACTGATTCTGTTGTGGAGAATAATACTCATTTTATCGGAGAAAAAGAAAAACATAAATAAACGCGTCGCGATGTTAAGTGCTCTCGCTCGACCTGTTTGCGAATGGAACAAGGAACGATGACAAAGACGCAGAAACTGTTGGTTGCATTAACATTGTTCTCTGTTTGGTTCCAGAACAGGCGCGTTATCGCAAACCATGTTATTCAATACGTTCATGAAAAATGAACCAAACAGCCGAAAACGGGGACGTCTGCAAAACGAAGACGTATTACATATCTTGCATACAGGTATGTTTTGAAAACAGTAATTTTTATATGGTGCGATCGAAATTCGAACATTGCGACGCGTTTTTTTAAGTTTTTATTTTGCTCGGTATTTTTCTCCACAAAAGAGGCAGTTTTTAAAATAAAAATTCTGCTAAAACCTCAAACTTCTCTCTCCGCTGCTTCCTGCCGCTCATTTTAAAACCTTGCAAATTTTTCTTTAATATTATGTACATCCTCCTTAAAGGTGCACCGTTGCGGTAGCGACATTTTGTAGCGGCATATACTTGCTATCTTTTTTCGAGCTTTACTTACGGCTATTAAGTTATCAATCCCTCTCTGCACATCCACACTGTTTACTGTTTCACCCTCCGGAAGCGTCTTTTTTGCAAATAAAATAATCGCCCGTGGACTCCATACTCATGAAGCATCAGGACACGTTTGTATGAAACGTTTCACAGGTCCAAATAGGGATATTTACATAAACAATAAAATAGTGTATAAATATAATAAAATCATCCAATATGGCCTTAAAATTAAAAATGTGATGTTTAAGGAAATTCTAAAAAAAGCCGTATGTCCAAAAAATCCACGCGAAGATGCTGCAATCGTTTGAATCTGCTAAACGCTTTTTTATTGCCGTAATGTCATTGATTCGATTGCGATTTTCTCGCAAAGCCAGATACATCAGAACCATAGATGGAACGCTGGCTTCTTACGCAATTCACTGAAGCGATGCGTTTTGTGTCATATTGCCATTACGATATCGGCGGTTATTAGAGTTTTTTCGATTAATCGTAACCGCCGATTAATCGTTGTTAACTCTAGAATACTATTGCGTGTTATTATCGTTTCGTAAAGTTTACGACATTTTAAAAAACATAAGAAAATATATTACAAGTCATGAATCATATTTTTTGTAGAAATTAACGTGTAGGTACTTTGTATACATTTATAAAAAAAAAACACTGAAATCATGTGTTTGATCTATACTCTGCAGTCATGGGACACTTGTCACAATATAGAGTCAGTCTTCGTTTCTTTAAAGGACAAATAGCACGGATAGTTTTTATAGGACTGTAAGTAGTACCTTTTTATAGTTATTTAGATGTATTTTCAGTATTTGATGCATCTTGTGTTTCTAACATAGCACCCACCATAAACTTTCGCATATGTCGGAATAAATTCGTGTATGCAATTGCGTGACAAAGTTCGATGTTCAATCCAGAGTAACGAATAATGCGACATTTGAATTATCCTATCTCGAACACCTATAAAACGGTATATCATATAAATAGTCTTTATTAATTCACAATAAGATACAACCAACAAAATAACAGCCCCTTTCCCTCCTGTGTACAACAAAAATACCATCAGTTTAAATAAATTTTAAATTTTCTTAATATTTGCCTTACATTTTACTCTAGCCCCCCTCCTGTACTCCAACAGGGGAAAAGGGGTGAGGAGAAGGGGGGGGAGGAGAGTAGCAGATCTGTAGGAGAATTATCTTATTAAAATTCGTGTTAAAAACGTTTGTTTTAACTTTTAAATATGTACTCTCTTCAACTCCCTATATTCCAAGCTCATTTAATCAGCTCCAGACCTCATGGTACATAAGACGTGCAAATTTCAAGGTGATATCTTCACGTGTTCTTGAGTTATCGTGTACACAAAAGAGGTTAGGTAAAACGGTTGTAACAGACAGACCGACAAACAGATTATTTTTCACTCGACGCGTCGTTGCAGAATATTTTAGGTCTATTTAGCGAATAAAAATATTTAAAACAGTTTTTATGAATACTAACTCCACTTCACTACGTGGATATGTGGCTTATTAATGTGATAATTGAATTCCTCTACCGGAAAAACGTATAAAACGACACGTCACCTGAATATATTTTTAATTCACATTAATATTCCTTTGCTCCCACCCCTAACGTGGAACAAATCACACCATCAGCAAAATAATTTTATGAAGCTTGGCACCACATGTACGTTTTCACAATTTTTTAATAATTCCCATACATTTTGTTTCAGTTACCCCATTGCACTTATCATCCATACATTCTAGACAACAATTAAGATAAAGTCACCACAGCTTTAAAGAGGCATGCGATGTAAGTGAGACATATCCCACTTTGAAGGTTGGACAATCGTATTTTTGACGAGCGATGTTAATCTAGGGTTACATACATATGTATGTAGGTAATGTAGGTATGCAATATTGGAAGTCTAACAAGAGGACAAAGTAAACAAATTTTTGTTTACCTATGATTTTTAATTTGTGTATCAGATATTTACAAACTGTTTTGTTATATTTTTAATTAATATACATATATTAATATTGTATTTAATTTTGAAAATGACTACAAAACACCAGTTAAGTGATATTTAGAATCATTTTGTAAAGATACCAGAATGGAAACTTGTCTATAGTGAACATTGAGTAATAGGAAGTAACTAAAGGAGTTTAAATGAGTTTAAAGTTTGATTTAATCTAGTCGTACTAATGGTACTATTGTATTTTATTTTACGTACAAGTTATATTGTTTGTTTCAGAATACGTTTGTTTGTTTTCATCTAAGTATTAAGACTGGTTAATGTGCTTTAATTATTTATTTCTGGATTTCGTTTTTTGGATATATTTTTAGGAGAAATTAGGTATTAAAATGTCTATAGTTTTTATATTAATCGTAATCGTTATCATACGATTATTAAAGGTACAATCTTAATCGTAAAACTAACAATCGTTGCATTACTAGTAAAATTGTTTATTGACTACTGCAAGATGGAAGAGCTGTTTCAGAAGGCTGATTCCTATAATCTACGAGTACCAACAATAGATGTAATGGTGTCTGACTTTTCAACCGTATGCAAAAACTTGAGTCAGTCTCAAATAAGTAGAGTGAAGGCTACTCAGTAAATATATGTATGTATGTGTTAACCAGTAATTACACAGCCCCACAAAAAAAATGGTCAAACTCAGAAGGTAGACCCGTCTACCCAATACCCCCATGTATTTTGATGCGCTAAATATAACGTTAAAATACATAAGAATACACATAAATTTTTAATTCTTACAAAAACTTCAATTTTAACCACTCAGGAGGGTCGTAAAGGGGTGCTAATGGAAAATGGTACAACTAAAATAATTTTTTTATTGTCATATTTGGTTTTAGAACGCCTAAATACATAAGAATACACATAAATTTGAGATTTTTATAAAAACTTCAATTTCAACCCCCAGGGGCTGTGAGACCACATTGGTCAAACCCAGAAGGTAGACCCCTCAACCCACATGTATTTGGATGCGCTGAAACCGATTATGACATTAAAAATTGATTTTAATTATTGTATAGTTTATATAATTTTTTTAAAAATTTCAAATTTATGTGTATTCTTATGTAGTTTGACGTTCTAAAACCAAATATGACAATAAAAAATGATTTTACTTTTACCATTTTCCATTAGCACCCCTTGACGGCCCTCCTGAGAGGTTAAAATTGAAGTTTTTATAAAAATTAAAAATTTATGTGTATTCTTATGTATTTTAGCGTTCTAAAACCGAATATGAAACGAAAAATGATTTTAATGGCAGGAGGGTCATAAGGGGGTGCTAGCGGAAAATTCAATAGTTAAAATTAATTTTTTAATGTCATAATCGGTTTCAACGCATCAAAATACATGGGGGTGGAGGGGTCTACCTTCTGGGTTTGACCAATTTTTTTTATGGGGCTATGTTATTTATCGAATACTATAATCAAGTGAAATAATGATGAATGAGTGAGATAATGATAAAAATAATGTAAAGTGTAAGCAATTAATTGTTAGAAATATGGCAATAATATATTCAATAATATAGTTCTTAAAAAAGTAAGACTTAAGTACGTACATTAAATTCGTTTTGAGAAGTATTTTTTTTATTTCGTGTGCAAATATTTTAATTATTCAATAAATTAAGCTCTTTTGCAAACATGCATTGGAATCATTTAAAATTTTAGAAAACTGTCTTTTACAAGATCTTATTTACTATTTTCCGGGTACCAAAATTTTCGTCCTGAACTGTATTGTATTGTATTTTGCAGGAATTATCAAACATAACCTCAAAATGGTGGTCCTTATCAAGACGTCTAAAAATGAGAATGAGAAGTTGTAAAAATATAACCATAAATATTAAACATATAACTAACGTTATATGTACATACAGATGATATGGAAAGTTATTATGAATATAAGTTAAGAATTACATATGTATTTACAAAGTTTCTTTCCAAACATTACATAAGTATGACAAATCTGAACGGTCAAGTATATTTGTCTTTTTCTACTTTGGTGTTTATAAACAACAATATTAAATATTCATTAATAAAGACGCACACAATTCGTCATAATATGTGGTGCATGGTTTTGAAAATATGGTTTAATGAAGTCGTGTCATATGTCGGGACTGTACCATTCTCCAAATGCGAATCATCAAGAGTTCATCAATCAAGTTGAGACTTTATGTGAGAATTATTTAATATCACAAAACACCTTTATTTTAGTTGGTGATTTTAATTTAAACTATTTTGAGGATTCTTTTTATGTACATAAAGTTAAAAATGTAATACAAATATTAGGATTAGATCAAGTAGTTACAACACCCACAAGGCATGTAGAATATAGCAGCACGCTCATTGATTATGTTCTTACAAATCAAAAAAATGTAAAGGTCGAAGTAGTTGATGTTCCAAAAAGTTACTGATAATTCACTGATAACTATTAATTTCTCAAGGGATCATTTTTTATGAAAATCAAAAAAATCTATAGAAACTTTAGTAAAAATAATATTGATAATATAAAAAAACAATTTAAAAGCGGTTAACTGGTTAAGACATGATGACAATGTTAATGACATATTAAAGTTCTTATATGAAAAATTTGAAACAATAATTAATAGTATTTCTCCTAAAAAAGTCAGTTGTGCAAAAAAAGAAAAATTTACCTTGGTTCGATGAAGAAGCAAGAGCTGTAGCAAAAAACAGAGATATGTCATATAAGAAATTTAAAATGATAAGAAATGAGACAGAAAAAGCATATTATTGGGAACAATATAAATATTTTAGAAATACAATAGTAAATATGTATGTTAAAAATGAAAAAAGAGTATAAATTATGAAAACAAAATCGATTGCTATAGAAATGATTCTAAGAGAATGTGGAAAACATTAAAAACAATTATTACAAGGGGGACATCATGAATTAACGGTAAATGAAATTCAGTTTGATATTAATAGCATGGAACAGGACTTAGCCGAAAACTTTAATCTATATTTTATCAGGAGTATTGAAAATTTGGTTACAAACAGAGTAAAATGGAATCTTCCATATGAAGTAAATTGTAATATGTTTAGGTTTAGACCAATTAGTTTATATAAATTAAATACCCTAGTGAATTCGTTAAATAATAAAATGTCAGTAGATGAGGTGTTAAATGCAGGTATGTTAAAAATAGCAATTGATGAAATAGGATAAATTTTGCTAAAATTAATAAACACAAGTTTACTAATGGGGTGTTTCCCAGACAAACTGAAAACAAGTACAATAACACCAATTCCAAAAATAATAAATGCAAGTAATGCCAAAGACTTCAGGCCAATAAATTCCTTACCACCAGTTGAAAAAATACTAGAAATGGCTGTGTATGAACAAATAACTGAATATTTTAATTCAAATAAGCTCTTAATAAACAATCAGTCAGGGTTTCAGAAAATGCCATTCTTGCGAAACAGCTTTACAGTTGACTATTTCTAACTTTTTAAAGAATATCGATAATAATAAATTTAACGGTAACTGTTTTCCTTGATTATCAACGAGCATTCGAAACAATTGATAGATCAATTTTACTTACAAACTTACAGATGTATGGAGTAGGTGGTAAAGTACTTTGTTGGTTCGAAAATTATCTCGACAATAGATCTCAAGTCACAAAAGTAAACAATGTTTATTCTCGCCCAATGAGAAATAACAGTGGAATACCCCAAGGCAGTGTCTTGGGACCGTTTCTTTTTATTGTTTATATAAACGACATTGTACACTACATGAATTCTGATTTCCTGAATATCTACGCGGATTATACTTTAATTGCAATGGCGCACAGTGACTTAAACGTAGCCTTAGATAAAATTAATGAAGATCTTATTAATATAAGTAATTATTTGAAAATGAATAAATTAGTGTTAAACGTAAACAAAACAAAAAGTATGATTATTACTACACAATATAAATATGAAAGGCTGGATATAAATAACATTAATATCGTGTATGAAAACAATCAAATAGAATTAGTAAAAAAAGATTAAATATTTGGGCCTTATTATAGATAATAACTTAACGTTTAAAGAACATTTAACGTATATAAAAAATAATATTTAAAAAAAAATATATTTATTTTCTTATCAATTATGACTTATATAACTGTATATAAAAATATAATCCAACCCCATTTTGTTTACTGTGCGACAATATAAATATACTCCAATAAATTTAATGTTAGAATGTCTTCAGTGGATGAATGTAGAAAAAAGAATAACATATAGGTATGACATTAATATTTATATACAAAATTGTACATATTATGGTACCAGCATACTTAACTGACAATCTAACATATATAAATGAAATACACGATTATGTAACACGGAACAGAGAAAATATTTATTTGGAAAGAACTAGAACTAAAAAAAGTATGAAGTCGCTATTTTATAAAGGATTTAGTCAGTATAATACATTACCTAATTATGTTAAAGAAAGTCAATCACTTAATATTTTTAAAAGACGAATTTTAGAATGGCTCAGGTAAGGATATAACTATATTTTAAGGTAAATATTTTAATTACTGTATGTGTTCATGTTTATATATTATGTTTATATTTATGTGCTCATGTATATGAGTGTGTATGCGTGTGAATATATATAATTTGTATATAAAGAAATTACTGTTTGTATATTAGGCTTGCCTAGTTAAATTCTTCTTCTTCTTCTTATTATTATTATTCTTCTTCTTCTTCTTTTTTAATGTCTACAGAACTATCCAGAAAAATCACAAAACACTTCTAAATGCTGCAATTAAAATAACGCTTATATAGAATTACTCGTACTTTAAAGTATAACTAGTGTACTGAAATTAGACTTTAGGTGCATTTAGTAATTCTGCCTATTGGCCCTTGTCAAAAAGTGTTTAATTTTTCTGCATAATTTTGTACATATGTATTAAAAAGTGAGAAAAACAAATGTTCTAATAAAGCGTTCATATTTCGCATACTTATGTAATTTAAAACGAAGCAACTTTTCTTAGTAAAACTTTTTGAAATTGCAACAAATAGGTACATTTCAAGAGGTTCCATTTTCATTGTTTTTAAAACACAAGTTAATCCCAAAATTAGATTTCAAAAAAAGGCGTTAATAAAAACATTCCATATAATGCGCACTTTATGAAGAACACTGTATGTATAAATGGTTTTGAGCAAGATAATTTATAGGTACCTATAGGTATAAAAACCTATATTTGTTAAAAAAAATGTTTAAACACCAAAATGTTCTTACAGTTGATACTGGTCTCTCCTTCACAATGTAGATTTGAAAATAATTTATACAGCACCATACTTGTTGATGCATTCTAGCGGCGAATTTTATGTAAAACCTCTATACTCAAAGTATTTTAGATGCTGTTTTCTTCAGAAACCCCCAAGTATGCTAATATATCCCCGCCCTCCACTAGAGACGTTTCAGCGATTTAACCACGATTTACGGTAGACTTACCGGAAACATTCTGTTCGAAGTATTGTTGCATAGGTATCTACTACAGGAAATTGAGCTTGTCGAGTTTACCTACACAATATGAATAATATTATAAAAGCCAAATTTCCGGACCGTATTCGTTGTATCTCGCCAATTTCTTTATTAGCCATAACTTCTCTATATTTTTGAGTGCTTCAGTAAAATTTTCGGTGCATTACAAACTACCGTTATAAACGTCAGTGCCATTATTAGTTTTCTTGCCTGCTTCTATGAGGTCGATACGTGAATATTTTAAATGGCGTACTTATAGTTGAGAAGAATCAATAACAGCTTCTGTAATATTTTGTATGCGTATATCAAATTCTTAACGCATTATGTTATAAACGAGTATTATAATCAGTTTCCATTGCCTGCACGCATGAGGCAGCAGATATGAAAATATTACCAATTTTGTACTTTCTCTTGCTATTAGTTTCTCTTGCCTGATTCGAACACTATGTAGAACGTATTTCTTTGTACGTTTAAATAAAGGCACATTTATTATTTCGCCGAATTTATGGTCACACTTCTCAGCGTAAACGCTGGGAAACATTCACCCATTCCTGCTGCAGACAGTGATGTCTTGATATGGCATCCCCTCCTGCAGCAGAAATTAGGCTCAGGCGAGGGGAGGAAATTCATCCTGTCCCAAAACCTTCCCTACAATGTGACAAGTTTGTAACAATATTGCCTTCTGGCCATTTCTAATGATATTATAACACAGTCCTAATGCCGCGATATTCCTGGCGAATCTAGTTGTCATCACTCCCTCTGACGATATTACTAGGATATTACCACCTTCTCCAGTTTCCATAGGCGCTTCAGCTCGATTGACAGATTTTCGCATTTCGCGATCTTCTCCCGTTCAATCTTCTGAATGTTGTAGGTAAGTGGCACTGCGATATCTATGATGAGCACTCTTCGTTGTTCCTTGTTGATCAGCACAATATCTGGTCGGTTGAAGTCTACTGTTCGGTCGGTGATGATTAGCCTATCCCAGTACACCACTGCTACTTTCGATTCCAGCACAGCTTTCGGGGTATATTTGTAGTATGGCGGAGCCGTCGCTAACAGGCCATACTTGAGTGCCAGTTGTTGGTGGATTTATTATTTCGTCGACTTTATAGTCACACTTCTCAGTGTAAACGCTGGGAAACATTCACTCATTCCTGCTACAGACAGTGATGGCTTGATATCTCATCCTCGCCTCCAGCAGAAATTAGGCTCAGACGAGGGGAGGAAATTCATCATATCCCAAAACCCTTCTTACAATATGTAACAATATTAACATAACATATCCACATCATAACATATCCACATATTATATCCACACGTACGTACGTACATGTGCTCCGCCTTATTTAAAGTTTTAAGTGGTAGCTAAGTGAAATTAGTGCATCAAGTTGTAACCAAAGTTCTTCTAAGGACACTCAGTAGTGTAAGAAAACAGTATGTATATATTTTCGGGATTTATTTGCACGAAATTTAATGTTTTGTACATACAATTGCCGAAAATGTCCCGATGTGGCTTGTGTTCTACTCAATTAACAACAAAAAAGCCAGGCATTTCTTGTAATGGATTCTGCAAAAAAACAATATCATTTGACTTGTGTAGATGTTCCTGTTGATTTACCTGCATTAATAAAAGATACCCCGGGACTTAACTGGAAATGTAATATTTGCAACGAGGCTCAAAGTTTATTTGATGAAAAGAAACTCTTCAGTATTTTTGAAGATAAAGTAAAATCCTTTTTCGCTGAGTTAGCCAGGTCATTTGATGACATTAAAAATGAACTACTGAAAACAACTGAAGGGAAGTTGTCAGAAGTAAGAGTCCCTGAGAATACGTCCTCAAATATTACCTCAAATAAACCATCGTACTCTGCTGCTCTTTGCACTAACTCCCACCCGGCAATTATTGTGAAACCAAAAAATTCTCAAGAGAATAAGCAAACTAAAACACATATTCTTCAGAACGTCAACATCAGTCGTTCTGATATTAGCATAAATAAAATAAAACACATCAAGGATGATGGTTTACTACTAAGCTGCAAAACCACGGAGGAAACATCAAAATTTAAAAAAATGGTCGAAGACACGCTGTCTACTGATTATATAATCAAGGAAGTAAAAGGTTTGCTTCCCAGAATACGAATTGTTGGTTTGACGAACAAAATCGAAGAGGATACCCTTAAGAAATTAATATTTAAACAAAATGATGAAATTTTCAACAAGGAATCGGAATGCAGGATTATTAAACTTTGGTCGACCAAAAAAAATAAAAACGTGTATCAAGCTACGCTGCAGTTGGATACATCGACTTATAGTAAGGTACTTAGTAATGGGTATTTATTAATTGGTCTGGATTTGTGTAGAGTGTTCGATGCAATTGAAATTTTGCGTTGTTTTAAATGCAATGGCTTTAACCACTCAATGAATGTGTGTAAAAATAAGTTGTCTTGTCCGAAATGCACTCAAAATCACAATATTGGTGACTGCAATGCCGAAAACTTTACATGTACTAATTGCGTTAACTTGAAAAGCAACAAACACCCAGACATTAGTGTTGATCATGCTGCCTGGGACCATGAGAAATGCCACGCTTATAAAAATGCTATTCTCAAACTGAAGTCCGATCTTGGATGCCAATAGCAATCACCTTCTCTAACGGCTGTTGGCCCCACCAATATTGCTCCCCACCGAAACCTGCGCACGAGTAGTCATCCCTTCTCTCAATCTGACTATAATCTTTCAATATATTACCAAAACGTTCGTGGATTAAACACCAAACTTAATTCGCTATATGATGCTTGCGACAGAAGTTCCTATGGCATACTTGCTTTTTCTGAAACATGGTTAAACTCGCATATTGAAAATCAAGAGATATTAAATGATTGTAACTATACAATACTCAGATACGATCGTAATCAAATAGCCTCTGGACGTAATCATGGTGGTGGAGTAATGTTGGCGACCAGCTCATTGCTGCTTGCAGTAGATCTACACTTGAAAGATAACAACTTTCTAAATATTCCACTTGTCGATGTAGTTGGGGTTAAAATAACTCTCGATCATAATTTACTTTATGTTATTGTATTGTATATTCCACCAAGTATGAATTCTGTTTTTTATAATTCAGTTATTGATGGTCTCTGTTCTCTCGACTTTATGTTTAACTCAAATGTTTTGATTCTGGGAGACTTTAACATGCCTGACTTTAGCATGCCTGTACACATACTACTAATGACTTTTGCAGCACTCCAGCCTATGTGCAGGCTATTTTAAATTTTCTAAGCTTTGTAAATTTAAAGCAATATAACAATATCAGTAATTTCAACAACAGGCTACTCGACCTTGTTTTCAGTAACAGAGACTGCAAAGTGATAAGAGCACCTGATTTATTGCTTAAAGAAGACGTGCACCATCCTGCATTAGCAATTTTTTGCAGGACAAATAAAGATCATGTGAAGAAAAATACATTTATATCATATACGTTTAACTTTAGGAAAGCAAACTTTCCTATGCTCTATCAAATGTTATCTGAAGTAGACTGGAATTCACTATGTGAATGCTCAGATATCAATGCCGCATGTGAAAAATTTTACGCTCTTATAGAACCAGTTCTTGTTCGCTGTGTCCCAAAAAAAGACTTCCAAGTCGTATTTACCCACCATGGTTTAATAATGATATCCTTATAAATATTAAACGAAAGTATAAAGCATGGCGCACTTATATGCTTAATGGTAGTATAGAGGCTCATCAGGAATTTGTTTACCTGACAAAAAATTAAAACTGACATTCAGATTGCTCGTAATAATTATGGTAGGCAATTAGGAAATAACATTTCACGGGACCCTGCTGCCTTCTGGAATCATATTAATTATAAAAAGAAATTTCTCTAATCTACCCACTAATATGATCTTCAATAATGAAGCCATCCACGATCCTGAAGCAATTAGTAATAGCTTTGCAAAATTCTTCCAACAGTCGTACAGCTCCACAATATCCAGCTTTCAGTCAGTACGAATCTGAATTAAATAATAACTCTTGTCTCAATGTCCCACAATTTACAGAAGAAGAAATCCTGAAAGCTCTACAGAAGCTAAAGCCGAAATTAACCAGTGGACCAGACAATATTCCGTCATTTGTAATACGCGACTGTGCAGCTGTATTCACGAGGCCATTAACTGTTCTCTTCAACTTGTCGCTTCGCTCAAAATTATTCCCACACAGTTGGAAGCTATCAAAGATCATACCGGTATTTGAAAAAGGCGACAGAAATGTGATATCAAACTATAGGCCGATAGTTAATTATCAATAACTTTGCAAAAGCTTTTGAAATTTTACTTTATGAATATATCTTTTCTCATGCAAAATATCAAAATATTGAGAACCAACATGGATTTTTCAAAGGCAGATCAACGACCACTGACCTATTTTGCGTAACAGAGTACTTGGCTGATTCAATCGATGAATACATGCAAACAGACATAATTTATACAGACTTTTCAAAAGCTTTCAACAGATTGGACCACGGTATACTACTACAAAAAAATGCATTATTTTGGTCTTTCTATGGATCTCGTCAAATTTTTTCATTCTTACCTCTCAGATAGAACACAGTACGTGTTATACTGGGGGTCGAAAGTCAGTCGATGTTTTACCAACTTTTGGTGTTCCGCAGGGCTCCAACTTAGGACCTCTTTTTTCAACATCTTTATAAATTACATCGTGAATGATCTTACTGTGAACTGCCTTTTATACGCTGATGATTTGAAAATATTCAGTAGAGTGTCGGACCTGAGAGACTGTCTTATACTGCAGCATAACTTGGACATTATAAATACCTGGTGCTTAAAGAACAGACTACCCTTAAATGTAGAGAAGTGCAATGTCTTATCACTCACAACTAAACAGATCACATTAACTTACAATTATAGACTTGGTGACACTATACTTTACAGACCAGATATCTTCCGTGACTTGGGGAGTCGTTTTTGACAAAAAACTATCTTTCAGGGATCATATCAGTTATATCACTGGAAAAACATATAAGGCCAGAGGTTTCGTCATTAGAAACAGTCTTTTCTCAGTTCAAATACCCTTAAGTTGCTTTACGTCTCAATCGTTAGATCAAATTTAGAATATGCCTCCATAATATTGTTACGAATTACTCTTCAAATGATTCACTTCTTCAATTCCAACACGTTTATTTAACAATCTACAACTCGTCAACCTTAACTCTGTTACATCCAAATCACAACTTACTAACTCCTAGCAACCACACCAGTATTTATAATATTTACATCTTCTAGAAAATTCGTTTGACATCTAGAATATTTAATATGACATTCCATACAATTCTTTACTAACAGCTAGTGTATAAACTAAATTGACTTAATATATAAACTATAAAACTTAATAAATGTCAGCTGTCACAAATGTCACTTTTACAAATGTCACATTGCTCCCCTCTTTAAAGTTATTCGTCCCGAATAACACTGTCTTCAGTCCTAGGCGGCGGATCTTCGACAACAAACCAATCGGGTGGATTATGTCCTGTATATCTTGCGAGTCTCTCCAAATGGACCACCTTCGGCTTGCTTCTTGGAGATAGCTGGATGCGGTAGACCAGGTCGTTGATTTTCCTTATTATGGTGTACGGGCCTTCCCAGTTGCTCTGAAGCTTTGGACTTTTTCCCTTTCGTCCTTTTTGGGGCGTACAACCATACTGCATCACCAGGTTTAAATGCAGTATCTGTTGATGTAGTGTCGAGACGCTGCTTCATTTTGTCGCTGTGAATTTTCAGCTTCTCCCTGGCAAATCGGTGGATCTGGTCCATTCTCTCTCTCAAATTCTCTACAAATTCTGGCAGAGATCGTTCCTGATTTTCCTCTAGTGGACGGCCAAGTATGAGGTCAGTAGGCAGTTTCATTTCTCTTCCAGAGGTCAGCATAGACGGAGTGTAGGTAGTCGACTCATGCTGGGAACTTCGATATGACAGCAAAAACAGAGGCACCAATTTGTCCCAGTCCCTTTGATTTTCAGACACGAATTTAGACAGGTAGTGGCATATGGTTCTGTTATGGCGTTCAACCATGCCATTCGACTGGGGATGAAGCGCAGTTGTTCGGGTTTTCTTGATGCCCATTGTTTTCATCACTTCTTGCCACAGCTCTGATTCGAAATTTCTTCCTTGATCGGAATGCAGTTCGAGGGGCACTCCATGTCTAGCTATGACATTCTCGATGAACGCTTCGGCTACAGTTTCTGCTTCTTGATTGGGAAGAGGTACTGCTTCGGGCCATTTCGAGAAATAGTCCATTACCACCATCAAGTACTTATTGCCACGGTCGGTTACAGGTAATGGTCCAAGAATGTCCACTGCTACCCTCTCGAATGGTGCTCCGGATAAGTACTGCACCATTTTACCACGGCTTCTTGTGTTTGGTCCCTTTTTGGCAGAGCACAAATCACATCTCTTACACCATTCTTCTACGTCTCGGCGACAGTTTACCCAATAAAATCGGTCCCTTACTCGAGCCAAAGTCCTGGTTACTCCAAAATGTCCTCCGGATGGGCTGCTGTGAAGCTCTTCTAGCACTTGGTGGATTCTTGCTTTGGGCAAGACCAACTGGTAGACTGCGGATACTCCATCGGGGCTCTCCCACTTCCGATGCAGTAGGCCATCGCGAAGACAAAGGGAATTCCATTGAGCCCAGTATCCCTTTATAGTCGTACCATATCTGGAAACTTCCTGCCAAGTTGGTCGAACTCCATTCTTTACCCAGTTCCGGATTAATTTGAGGTCACTGTCTTTCTTCTGGCTCTTCTTTAATTCCTCCGAGGACCATTCATCTTCAACCTGTACGGTTGTTGTCATTAACAGTTCATTGCAGGTATCTTTCGAAGAATCGAGTACAGGTAGAACTCCTTCAGTCTGTCCATGACGTCCACGCAAATGGACCTGTTCTTGTTTCTTGATATCACCGACTCGTTCATCATGCTGTCCACAAAAAGGTGCTGATCGGACATCTCCCGCACCTGCGCGTCCTGGGTCTCTCTCTGCATCGCTACTTTTATCTGAGATAGAAATCTTGGGGCATTGAGTATAAGTAGTCGACACGCGCCCCCTAGCATCGACTAATTGTCGTTTTCCGAATCTCTCACTGGTGATCTGGAACAAGATTCTCGCTCTGGGGAAGGGAAGCGACCATTTCTGTGCTGTGTACTCGTCGGTGTCTTGCTTTCTTCTCTCCAGTTCCTTTCATTCGGGCTCCTGGATCTTGACCTATGTTCCGGTTGTCGATCTGGCGAATATGATCTTGGCCGGTACCTTGTCCTGGCTCTGCAAAAACGCTGTAGATGTCCAATTTTCCCGCAGTTGTAGCAGCGCCTTGTCTCCTTTGGTGGTGAGTTCGAAGGTCTCATCTCATTTAATGTCTCTCGTATTATTTTCTTTATGGTGTCTTCAAGTGACTGGCATTCTTCGAATTTTACTTGCCTTACTAGAGGTTTATAGTTTCTCGAGGCTTCTTTAGCTGCTTTAAATTCCAGGGCAGCAATGAGTGCATCACTGATCGTGGCGTGTCTCCCAAGTCGCAAAGCTTGCTGCATTTCGGTGTCTAGTAGTCCATCAATAAAAGTCTGGATGCCAATTTGTTCTAAAAATTCCTTCGGTGCCTGAGGGTAAGCCAAATGGATGAGACGTTCAATGTCAGCTTCGTACTCTTGAAGGGACTCATTGGTTCTTTGTTGTCTACTCTTGATCTGGGACTGGTAAACTTGACGGAGATATTTGTGTCCATACCTTATTTCTAATGCTCCTACAATCCTGTCGTAATCGTTTTGCTGCTCTTCCGGGATGCTCTGTAAAATTTCTAAAGCCTGACCTCTGAGAGATATGACTAGCGAAGTAGCCATTTCTTGTGGAGTCCATCCGTTGGCCTTTGCGGCAGCCTCAAACTGTCTGCGATACATGGACCATGATGACTGTCCATCGTACGTAGGAGGCTTAAGCATTTTGTGTACTGACCTTTCAGTATGCATAAGGCTTGAATGTTGTAACGGAGTAGCTGGTGAGGTCGAACAATCTCCTGAATCGGCTATTGAAGTACGATGTAATTGGTGCTCTAGCCCTTCTATCTTTTCCAGTATTTCTTTTTGTACCTGCCGTTTGGTGTCCTCTAATCTTCTTTCGAGTCTTCTTTCGATTTCTTCCCTATTCTCCTGAAACTCCTTCTCAATTCTATTGACTTTTTGGCCTACCTGGTCAATCTGCTGTTCCACGCCATCAATCCTCCCAGAAAATGCATTCAACCTGGTGTTTATTATTTGTTGGGACTCGCAAATTCCTGATGACGCCTCTCCGCCTCGTCTCGGTCCTCTTGTCGTCGTCGTTCGTCCTCTTGCCGTCGCTGTTGCTCTCGCCTTTCCGCCTTCTCACGGTCCTCCTGTCGCCGCCGTTCGTCCTCTTGCCGTCGCTGTTCCTCTCGCCTCTCTGCCTCCTCACGGTCCTCCTGTCGCCGCCGTTCGTCCTGCTGTCGCCGCCGTTCGTCCTCCAGCCGTCGCTTTTCCTCTCGCCTTTCTGCCTCCTCACGGTCCTCCTGTCGTCGTCGTTCTGCCTCCTCACGGTCCTCCTGCCGTCGTCGTTCATCCTCCTGCCGTCGTCGTTCATCCTCCTGTCGTCGCTTTTCATCCTCTTGCTGTCGCTTTTCTTCTCCTTGTTGCAAAAATTTTAGTATCTCACTCACATCCATCGTCGTCGTTTCCTCGTCGTATCTTGTAGATCTCGTATTCACCATATAACTTTTTTTTTCGAATTCTTCTATTATCCCACCGCTGTCACCAAAATGTTACGAATTACTCTTCAAATGATTCACTTCTTCAATTCCAACACGTTTATTTAACAATCTACAACTCGTCAACCTTAACTCTGTTACATCCAAATCACAACTTACTAACTCCTAGCAACCACACCAGTATTTATAATATTTACATCTTCTAGAAAATTCGTTTGACATCTAGAATATTTAATATGACATTCCATACAATTCTTTACTAACAGCTAGTGTATAAACTAAATTGACTTAATATATAAACTATAAAACTTAATAAATGTCAGCTGTCACAAATGTCACTTTTACAAATGTCACATTATGGTGTCCCCACTACTCAACGCATGTGGAAAGTTTAGAAAGTATTCAACGCCGATTTTTAAAATATTGCGCTTATAAAATAGATGGCACATATCCTGCTATTGGTTATCCAGAAGCGGATCTGCTTCTTAGGTTTTCAATAGACTCTTTAGAAACTCGTCGCAAAAAGGCGTACTTGGTCTTTCTTCATAGACTGCTACATAATGGCATTGACTGCATTCATATTACAAATCTACTCAATTTCGGTGTTCAACGATTAACCTCACGCCAAAGAAATCTATTTTTTTTTAACTACGCCAAGAACGAACATTAAGAAATACTCTCCATTACAAATGATGTGTACTATTTATAATGACATACATGATCGTACTGATATATTTAACTGCAGCGTTGCCTCCTTGAAATCCTGTATTTAAATTCATAGCTTGGTTCATCGTTATCAGTAGCATTTATATATTTTTTACGTTTTCTGTGTATATTGTTTGGTGTACTTATTAGTAGCTTTTGGGTATTTGTAGTATATATTAAGTTAGTTAATTATTAAGTTAGTATGTAGTATATTATTAAGTTACTAGTGTATATTAAATTATATACTTATTTGTGTGTATAATGTACTTAGTATCTTAGTGTACTTTCTTTTCTCGTTTTTACCTATTCTGTAATTGGGTTTTACCTGTAGAATAGTGTATAAATAAATAAATAAATAAATAAATTAATAAATTAAGTAAGTAAGTAAGTAAGTGAGTAAGTGAGTAAGTGAGTAAGTGAGTAAGTGAGTAAGGAGTAAGTGAGTAAGTGAGTAAGTGAGTAAGTGAGTAAGTGAGTAAGTGAGTAAGTGAGTAAGTGAGTAAGTGAGTAAGTGAGTAAGTGAGTAAGTGAGTAAGTGAGTAAGTGAGTAAGTGAGTCGGTGAGTCGGTGAGTCGGTGAGTCGGTGAGTCGGTGAGTCGGTGAGTCGGTGAGTCGGTGAGTCGGTGAGTCGGTGAGTCGGTGAGTCGGTGAGTCGGTGAGTCGGTGAGTCGGTGAGTCGGTGAGTCGGTGAGTCGGTGAGTCGGTGAGTCGGTGAGTCGGTGAGTCGGTGAGTCGGTGAGTCGGTGAGTCGGTGAGTCGGTGAGTCGGTGAGTCGGTGAGTCGGTGAGTCGGTGAGTCGGTGAGTCGGTGAGTCGGTGAGTCGGTGAGTCGGTGAGTCGGTGAGTCGGTGAGTCGGTGAGTCGGTGAGTCGGTGAGTCGGTGAGTCGGTGAGTCGGTGAGTCGGTGAGTCGGTGAGTCGGTGAGTCGGTGAGTCGGTGAGTCGGTGAGTCGGTGAGTCGGTGAGTCGGTGAGTCGGTGAGTCGGTGAGTCGGTGAGTCGGTGAGTCGGTGAGTCGGTGAGTCGGTGAGTCGGTGAGTCGGTGAGTCGGTGAGTCGGTGAGTCGGTGAGTCGGTGAGTCGGTGAGTCGGTGAGTCGGTGAGTCGGTGAGTCGGTGAGTCGGTGAGTCGGTGAGTCGGTGAGTCGGTGAGTCGGTGAGTCGGTGAGTCGGTGAGTCGGTGAGTCGGTGAGTCGGTGAGTCGGTGAGTCGGTGAGTCGGTGAGTCGGTGAGTCGGTGAGTCGGTGAGTCGGTGAGTCGGTGAGTCGGTGAGTCGGTGAGTCGGTGAGTCGGTGAGTCGGTGAGTCGGGTGAGTCGGTGAGTCGGTGAGTCGGTGAGTCGGTGAGTCGGTGAGTCGGTGAGTCGGTGAGTCGGTGAGTCGGTGAGTCGGTGAGTCGGTGAGTCGGGTGAGTCGGTGAGTCGGTGAGTCGGTGAGTCGGTGAGTCGGTGAGTCGGTGAGTCGGTGAGTCGGTGAGTCGGTGAGTCGGTGAGTCGGTGAGTCGGTGAGTCGGTGAGTCGGTGAGTCGGTGAGTCGGTGAGTCGGTGAGTCGGTGAGTCGGTGAGTCGGTGAGTCGGTGAGTCGGTGAGTCGGTGAGTCGGTGAGTCGGTGAGTCGGTGAGTCGGTGAGTCGGTGAGTCGGTGAGTCGGTGAGTCGGTGAGTCGGTGAGTCGGTGAGTCGGTGAGTCGGTGAGTCGGTGAGTCGGTGAGTCGGTGAGTCGGTGAGTCGGTGAGTCGGTGAGTCGGTGAGTCGGTGAGTCGGTGAGTCGGTGAGTCGGTGAGTCGGTGAGTCGGTGAGTCGGTGAGTCGGTGAGTCGGTGAGTCGGTGAGTCGGTGAGTCGGTGAGTCGGTGAGTCGGTGAGTCGGTGAGTCGGTGAGTCGGTGAGTCGGTGAGTCGGTGAGTCGGTGAGTCGGTGAGTCGGTGAGTCGGTGAGTCGGTGAGTCGGTGAGTCGGTGAGTCGGTGAGTCGGTGAGTCGGTGAGTCGGTGAGTCGGTGAGTCGGGTGAGCCGGTGAGTCGGTGAGTCGGTGAGTCGGTGAGTCGGTGAGTCGGTGAGTCGGTGAGTCGGGTGAGTCGGTGAGTCGGAGGCGGCGGTGAGTCGGTGAGTCGGTGAGTCGGTGAGTCGGGTGAGTCGGTGAGTCGGTGAGTTGGGTCGGTGAGTCGGTGAGTCGGTGAGTCGGTGAGTCGGTGAGTCGGTGAGTCGGTGAGTCGGTGAGTCGGTGAGTCGGTGAGTCGGTGAGTCCGGTGAGTCGGGTGAGTCGGTGAGTCGGTGAGTCGGTGAGTCGGTGAGTCGGTGAGGCGGTGAGTCGAGTGAGTGGTGAGTGGTGGTGGTGGTGGAGGTGAGTGAGGGAGTGAGTGAGTGAGTGAGGTGAGAGTGAGTGGGAGAGAGTGAGTGAGTGAGTGAGTGAGTGAGAGGTGAGTGAAGGGAGGGAGGTGAGTGAGTGAGTGGTGGTGGTGAGTGAGAGAGAGTGGTGAGTGGTGGTGAGTGAGTGAGTGGAGGTGGTGAGTGAGTGAGTGGAGAGTGAGAGAGTGAGTGGTGAGTGAGTGAGTGGTGGTGAGTGAGTGAGTGAGTGAGTGAGTGAGTGGTGAGTGAGTGAGTGAGTGAGTGAGTGAGTGGTGGAGGTGAGGAGGGGGTGGAGGAGTGAGTGAGTGAGGGAGTGAGTGAGTGGTGAGTGAGTGAGTGAGTGAGTGAGTGAGTGAGGGAGTGAGTGAGTGAGTGGGAGAGGTGAGTGGTGGGAGGGAGAGAGTGAGTAGAGTGAGTGAGTGAGTGAGTGAGTGAGTGAGTGAGTGAGTGAGTGAGTGAGTGAATGAATGAATGAATGAATGAATGAATGAATGAATGAATGAATGAATGAATGAATGAATAAATAAATAAATAAATAAATAAATAAATAAATAAATAAATAAATAAATAAATAAATAAATAAATATTGGCCATTTCTAACGATATTATAAGGTAGTCCTAATGTCGCGATGTTATTGGCGAATCTGGTCCTCATTACTCCCTCTGCCGATATTACTAGGGCGTACGTCTCCACCTTCTCCAGTTTCCATAGGCGCGTCAGCTCGATAGATAGATTTTCGTACTTCGCTATCTTCTCCGTTCAGTCTTCTGAATGTTGTGGGTAAGTGGCACTGCGATGTCTATGATGATCCCTTCGTTGTTCTTTGTTGATCTGCACAATAGCTGGTCGGTTGGAAGTCCACTGTTCGATCAGTGATGATTAGCCTATCCCAGTACAACACGGCAACTTCAGTTTCCAGCACAGCTTCCGGGTTATGTTTATAGTATGGCGGAGCCGTCACTAACAGGCCATACTTGAGTGCCAGTTGTTGATGGACCATCTTCGCAAGTTGGTTCTGCCGGCCGAGATATGCTGCCTATTATGTGTTCTATAGTTTCGCCTGCAGATCCACATTTTCAACATATGTCTTCGACGTCGTCTCTCAGGATATTCTTCTGGTAATTTCTTGTTTTTATAATCCTGTCCTGAATGGCAGTCAAGAAGACTTCGGTCTCGGGGTACAGATAGCCATCGGTAAGCCATTTTAATGAATTATCTTTGTCGGTGTAATCTGGCTGTAGCATTTTTTGGAAAACGGCCCTGTAAAGCATGTTCCATCCACTGTGTCCGGAGCTCCTCTTCTGTTGGTACGTCGACCGGGATAAGTTCACATCCGAGGCTCAAAGGCGTGTATCCAGCGTCCTCTCTTGCTACTGCTCCTCGTAGCTCCTCTTGCTACTGCTCCTCGTCCTCAAGGCAGGAGGGAGAGTCTGATTACAGAAGAGTTAGTGTGTAAGTGCCTGAACTTAGTTAGGAGCCGCCTGGTAAGTCGGTCGAGCTCATCAAGATCAGTAACGGACCACTTGACGATTCCGAAAGAGTATGTCAGCACTGGAACAGCCCACGAGTTGATGGCTTTGATAAGATTGCCTCCAGATAATAGCTTATTCAGCAACTTTGTCACGCGGCTCTTGTATTTCTCTTTGGAATTCTTTCTTCAGTTGTTTGTGGTTAATCCTGCCATCTTGACACTCCCAAGTAACTCACAAACTACTAACATCCGGTTCTACAATACTCAATGTGGCGCACGTATCCAGGCCAAAGGACATTTTGATGTCGTTGCTGAAGGTCCTAGTAGTTCCAATGAGGGCCTGGAGATATGCCTTGGACCCACTGAATAGTTTCAGATCGTCCATGTAGAGCAGGTGAGTGAGTGTTGCTCGGCTTCTCATGTTGATCTTGTACCCAGCTGTTGTTTTATTGAGTAGTGTAGATAATGGATTGAGTGCCAAACAGAACCAAACCGGCGAGAGTGAATCACCTTGGAATATTCCCTTCTTGATCTCAACTTATTATTATTATTATTATTATAATTATTATTATTATTAAAACACACGAATATTTTCAAATCAGCAAAAAATCAGCAACAACCTGTAATATTTTGTCCGATAAAATTTTCAGCGAATTATAAATTACCTTGTTAGAAATCAGTACCATTATTAGTTTCTCTTGACTGCTTCTATGAGGTCGAAAATGCGCGAGTATTTTAAATAGTGTACTTGTGGATGAGTAAGAATCAGCAATAATATCTGTAATTCTTTGTACGCATCGATCAAATTTTAGGAGTAAGTGCATCGGGGAAGTGCGGAGTAAATTTTGCAAAGTTCAACTTTGGTTGACACTGATATGTTCATTTTTAAAGTTACTTTTTTTCATTTTTTGTATCACAGTCTTTGGAAACTCGTTTTATATGTTCTGTGTTGACTTTATCTCATTCTTAAACGACTGAATTTTCATGAACAAAATAATTAGTTTTGTCCGTGTTCTACACTTCCCCCACCGAACTGGGGTACAAGTGCAGAGTAGCCTTTTGAATTCACTAGTAGTTTGAGTTACAGATGTGTTGGGGCAAGTGTGTAAAAGTCCAGATTTCTTGTTTTATTTTTCTTTTTTCCAAATTTTAAAATCGATTAAAAATTTACCAAGTTACAGGATATTTGATACTTGAAAATGTGAGGATACAGGAAAAACAAAAAAGTGCAAAATTCAGAATTGCTCATAACTTTGTTATAAACTTTATAAAACATTTACAGCACTTACAACAGGCCCAAAGATGGTTTTCAGACATGGTTTTTGCACTTCCCCTGACGCACTTTACCTTGTTTTAACTTCTGTATTGTTTCGAGTGATTCGATCAAACATTATTAATTTTCTGGCCACATGAGGAAATATACGGAAATATTTCCAATTTTGTAGTTGCTGATGAGGAAAAATTGGCCACAACTTTTGTATTGTTTTGAGTGTCTAATAACCTACCGTTATAAAAGTTAGTAACATTGTTAATTTATCTTTCCTGTTTCTATGAGGTTGAAGATATGCGAATATTTATTTGTTGTACTTATGGATATGGAAAAATGAGAAACAACTTTTGTAATACTTTGTGCTCGTCGAATAAATTCTGAGCGCATTATAAATAACCTTGTTAGAGGGAAGTATCATGATTAGTTTCCATTGCCTCCCCGCATGAGGTCGAAAACACGAAAATATTTAAAATGCAAAATCCACAATTTCTTTCGAATTTTCGGTACATTATAAACTCCCATTATAGAAGTGGATAAAATAATTAGTTTCTCTTTTACATATTCTGTAATACTTTGTGCACATCGGTCAAATTCTCAGCCCATTATAAGCTACCTTGTTAGAAACCAGTACCATAATTAGTTTCAATTGCCTGCCCGCATGAAGTTGAAGATACAGAAATATTTTCAATTTTTTTAGTCGCGGATGAGGAACAATTAGCCACACTGTCTATATAGTTCTGAGTGCTTCGATCAAATTTCAGATACATTATAAACTATCGCAATAGAAGTTAGTACTATTATTAATTTCGTTTGCGCGCTTCTATGAGGTCGAATATGCGTGAATATTTTAAATGGTCCATTTGTGGATGAGAAAAATCAGCAATAACTTCTGTAATACTTTGTGTGCGTCTTAACTCATTATAAATTCATATTCAAAGTCAGTATCATAACTAATTTCAATTGCTGACCCGCATAAGGTCGAAAATATGAACTAATTCCAAATTTATATGTACAATAGAGAATGAGGAAAAACCTGTCACACTCCTGAATAATTTTTAATGCTTTGCTTAAATAAAGTCGGAATTCTGTTTTTGCCCGTTTCTATAATGGTGTACATGTGAAATTAAAAATCAGCAACAACTTCTGTAATTCTTTGTGTGCGTCGAAAATTAGAAACTACCTTGTTGAAAGCTAGTACCAAAATTAATTTCCATTACCTGCCCGCATGGGGTCGAGGAAGCGGAAATATTTCCAGTAGCCATGTTCGTTAATTTCTAATTATATGAAATTCGAAAGTTATAATGGTCTGGAAACACATAACCCGCAAAAAAATGCTTAAAAATAAAGTTTTATTAAACGAAAGTAAAATAAAAAATTTCGTCGAATTCATCGAGGCTACAAAGCAAGTTCTGCGAGAGGCTAAAAGCATTTGCAATACCTGTACGGTGCCGCGGGCATTTGTCTGTTGAACGAGTTTTACGGCCGTCGGTTTCTCTAAATTTCTTTGGCTTCTATGCGTATTTAAGGCAGTTACCCCGTGTGAAGGCCGTTTTTTTTTAGCTTTTTTAGGGATTTTTTTTGACGTACAATAAAAATATAGAAGTTTGAAATTTTTTATTATACACGGTGGAGACTTTAACTGGAATATATTCGCTAGCGGGGTGTTGAATGATTTTTCAAAAAATTACCGAGACACGTCAACTTTTAAATGTATTTACCTACATTTTGCAAGTAATATGAAAAATATTGCCCTTCAGGGGTGGCTGAAACCACCCTCGACATGATTTTTTCAAATGCAACCCTATGGCTTGTGACCCCTCATTGTAAAGCTGGTGGAAAGAGGAATCCAATGCACTGATCAAATTTTAATTTTTAGTATGTTTGAAGGGTTGCATACAATTAAAACAATTTAAAAATTAAATTTATTTTCAACGTAACAATTGTTCAAAATGTGCACCATTCACTTGTTGGCAGCATCCCAGTCTATGGTAGGTTTCGTCCCTTACATTATGCAACATTTGCGGTGTTATTTTTCCGATTTCCTCTCTTATCCTTTCCTGCAGATCTGCTATGTTGTTGGGTTTCTGAATGTAAACCCTACTTTTAAGATGTCCCCACAAAAAGAAATCCAGTGGTGTAAGATCTGGAGATCTTGCTGGCCACTCAATATTACCTCGCCACCCAATCCACCTGCCAGGAAAAAATTCTGTCCAGATACTGACGAACAATGGCAGCATAGTGTGGTGGGCCCCATCTTGCTGAAACCATAACCTCTCGTCGGTCAAGTTAGGGTTTAAGGGGTTTGGAAATAAATGACATAGCACTGGCATTAGTTCGTGCTGGAGTAAATGCAAGTATCTTGCTCCATTAAGAGTGTCATCAAAGAAAAATGGTCCTACAATTCTATCTTGTATTATTCCGGCCCACACATTAGTTTTCTGTGGGCGCTGAGTATGAAGTTCCCTCATCCAATGGGGGTTCTCTTCAGCCCAGTAACGACAATTTTGGCGATTTACGTGCCCATTTAATGTAAAGTAGCCTCGTCAGAGAAAACTATCCACTCTAAAGATAACTGGTTTTGATCAATACAAGTCATCAATAAATCGCAAAATTCCACTCGTCGATCTGGATCATCTTCAAGTAGCTCTTGAACAGCTTGCATTTTGTATGGGCGTTTTTTCTCATATTTAAGTATTTTAAAACTGTTTTGTGATTAAGATTACTATCACGAGCCAGTTGACGGGCTGGAGTGATTGGATTTTCTTCTAGAGCAAGCAACAAATTCAACTTCGTGTCGTCATCAACAACAGCCTGCCTCTTACTCGGTACTTTTCTGACATGACCCATCTCTCGATATTGTGCCTCAATTTTACTAATGGTACCTTGATTTAGTTTTGCAAGTCAGGATGCGTTTCTCGAAACAAGCGAACAACTTCGCATTGAGTTCGCGCCCTATCACCATATCCAATCATCATCAAAATTTCGATTTTTAGTGATTCAGTTAAATAAGACATTTTCACCAATTTGAAATAATACTTCGTTTCAAACTCTGAATACAGCATACAAACTAAATTACTTTTTGCGGCCGTGTAAAAACACTAGCAAAAATAACAAATATCAGTTGTGGCAAAAAATTGCTTGGAATTTTTTTGTGGGGACATATGAAAAGTAAGGTTTACATTCCAAAAACTAAACAACACACATTTTGAGTACGAAATTGTAGCGTTAAAAATAAATTAAACTATAAAATTACGTTTTAATTGTATGCAACCCTACAAACATACTAAAAAATTAAAATTTGATCAGTGCGTTGGATTCCTCTTTCCACCAGCTTTACAATGAGGGGTCACAAGCCATAAGGTTGCATTTGAAAAAATCATGTCGAGGGTGGTTTCAGCCACCCCTGAAGGGGCTATATTTTTCACATTACTTGCAAAATGTAGGTAAATACATTTAAAAGTTGACGTGTCTCGGGAATTTTTTGAAAAATCATTCACCACCCCGCTAGCGAATATATTCCAGTTAAAGTCTCCACCGTGTATATTTACTGACATTTCAACAATAAGTCAAAATATTTTCAGATCAAAATCTTCATGACAAAGTGTGTTGTACCACTCCAAATTCACCTATATCGAAAAAGTTTGTCGACGGTCTCCATGATTCCGGCTGATTGGCTTATATGAAATCAAAAAACCAAAAGGAATTTTAAACTTTAAAGCTGTGGCTGTCGAATGAACTAGAATCATTAGAAAATATTGAAAATTGAATAATTGACATGTTTTTGAATATTAATTTTCAAATTTCATGATTTTTCTTACAACAAAATTATTAGATTATTTTGTTACAACAAAAAAAACGGCTCGGAATTTTTTGCATTATTTTAGTTTAGTCGATGACTATACATGTACCGAATCTACCATTAACATTTCAAAGCAATCGGTCAAACTGTTTTCGAGATATCGTGGAGACCAGTTAGAAATTACAGTTTAAAAAAACGCGTTTGAAAGTTCAAATACGATTTAAACTATGAAACCTTTACTCACTATTAATCTGCTATGCCTGGTCCATAGATAATTCCTTCTTCTTCCTCTTGGAAGTCCCTTAAAGCTGCTTGCTCCGCTCTTGCCTCAATTCTGGCTTATTTCACGACTTTGCTCATGCGCCGCTCGGAGCGAGCGATACGTGCCTCATCACAGTGGTGCACGTAAGCATGCGCTTCGCTGCCAAATAAACATCCCATTGTCGCGAATGTTTTTATTACTCCTTGAAATCCTTCGTTTAAGATAATTACAGCCAAAAATGTTTCAATATCAACGATTTTGGGGCCTGAGTGAAGATGTTTTAACTAACTAACTCACTAAACTAACCGTTATATTTAAGTAAGTTTGGGAAACGAGGTGACCCGATGGTCTCAGGTAACAACCCAAAGCGTCAAAATACGCCCGGTATCTCACCCGCCGAGCGCTCAACTAAGCGTTCCGACCAGTTGGTCTTCTAACTGCTGTAACTTTCTAACGACTTTTGAATATTGGAAAATCACTTTACCTTTCATCAACATATTCTACACATGTTTAGGAATCCATTAATTCAAAAGAAAACGATTTTTTCAACATATCACATAGGGTGACTGCCTTAAGGCAAAATGAGTTTAAATAAATGGTGTTTTTTTCCTGTATGAATAAATACGTTAAAAAATAATGCGCAGACGATATTTATAACAATACCACGGAATATGTCAAAGAAAACGAAATGGTCTGCTGCAGCAACAAAATAACTCAGACATGAATCACTAAAACTGGTCGTTTTTGTTGCGGAGATCAGTTTAACGTAAGTTAGGATGCCTCTTTGAGGTATACTCTCATATCACTAACGTTATATGTATAATATTTATGATTACATTTTCACAACTTACAGATGATATGGAAAATTGGTTATGAAAGTTGTGAAAATATAATCTTAATATTATACATATAACGTTAAAAAAATTTGCTGGTGATGTCGTTGCAGTTGCACAAAGCAAATTTGGAATTCTAGCCGAGACAGTGCAATCGGCCCAGCACGACAGATGTAATGCGGTCTTAAGGGGGTATCCTGTTTTAGGAGGCCTTAAAAAGCTTTTTTGTGGGATTTTTTTAGGACAGAAAAAAATAAGCAAGTCTAACGAACTTTTCAGATTATTTTATTGCATATTTGAACATTAAAAAACAAAAAATTTCGAGAGAAAAATATTCAAACGCAGCCAATTTTTATGCACTTTTGTGCAACACCTTGTAATTGCAATCTCCAATCGGCGTGAAAGATGAATCTCGTAATTTTCGTCTGACACAAAAAAAACAAAGAAAATTTTAATTTTCATGTATTTACAGATCTTTCATGTATCTCCCAGGTTTGAAAAAAAAAGTGCTTTTAAAACAAAAAAAAAATCATTTCAACTTGCTTAAAAAATTGTTTAAAATTTTTTTTTTCGTACAATAGTTTTAGTTCAAATAGAAGAGAATGCGAAACTGAAGCTAACAAACCTTGGTTTGTTTTAATTGAACGTCTAGTTTTCTTGCGATCTCGCCCGCCATATAGAGAAATCATAAAAACAAAAACTCGAGAAAACGCGCTTTAAAGTTTACCGTTGAGAGGACCGGTCTTATTCCCTCACTACCTTCGATGCGTCTGCGGTTGCTTCTTATCTGTCGTCTCACTTCTGTTTATCCTTTTTCATAACAGACCGATGTCGGCTTTATACACACGGTATAGTTCGGAGTTATTCGACCGCGAGAAGGGAGCACGCGCTCTAAGCTCCAACTGCCCGAGCGCCCGTATACCGGCTCGACACACCACTGCGTTTAGTGGTGTATCTATAAAAATATTGTAAATTAGCATCTATAACTTTAGATATATATTCTTAGATACATTAGGAATAGATTTAAGCAATAAAAAAAACGATTTATTGAGCCTCCTAAAGCAGGATTCCTCCTTAAAGCGATTATGTATCGTTTACTATTATACTGATTTGTATTTCTGTAGTATGACATAGACTAAAAAACCTGGTGTACTATTGTACAAGGTGTACTCATTGTACTATTGTACAAAATGTTTAGCAAATGTACTCGTATGTAGTTGTAACAGCCTCAGCTAAGAGAGGTTTGTCAATTTAAGTTAAAAGTGCACAACCTTGTATTCCAATTATTGCACTTCTTTGGGCATTTTTTGTTGTGCTTTAATTACACTAGATATTAAATTAAGCTTGGAACCCTTTGTCATATACGCTTTTTGTGCTTTTTTTGCTTTCCTCATGTATAAAGCTTAGCGTAATCCCTAGCGCCATACTTTAAACCGTGTTTCGTATTAAATTCAACCCTTGTAGTGACCCTCCTCGATCAAGACACGAAGATTATAAGGCTAATATATGGGGTCCTTCTTGGGGTATGAAGAGATCTCGACCAATGTTTTTGTACGGAGGCGGAAAACCATATTTTTTACACTTTTCCCTCTAAGCTATGCTTCTCTTTGCACGGTAACCAACCGCGATTCCGATAAAACAATTGCTTTCGCGCTCGTTCTACGGCCTCCGCAGTTTTTCACTTGGAAAGTCCTCGCAACCTGGGGCATTTGTCTCCCGACAAATAATGGTTTTCCGCGCGAATGGATATTTTTTTCTTTATTGAAGAGGTTCGTGAAAGACACACACATAGTGCGGGAGAAAATTAGTGTTTTAGCAGGTATAATATTTGAGAGTACTGTTTCCCCCGTTAAGTGTGGTTTACATAGTGCTTTTACTTTTTTATACTAAACTAAAACGATTCATTAAATAATTTAGTAAGATGAAGTGTTAAAATTTATTTTTGTTAAAAAGGTACTTCACCCAAAGTTTGCTTTGGTTTTGACCAGTATTAATATTAGTTAATAAATTCGTTCTTAACAATTACAATATTTTTTTACATTTATGTATTAACAATTTTTTTCAGCAACATATCGTTTCTACTTTACCATTACAAAGGTATATTAATTTTTTTTCATTTAACATTTTTTTGTATTCTGAATATTTAAGAAGCTTCTACCTTTTAAGACAGTAATAAAAAAATATAGGTTAACAATGCTAAGCACCGCGATGCCACGATTTTTTAAGCAGTTTTTTTAGGATTCCCATTTTTTTTAAATATACCTATCTTCATGTATTCATTATTCGAAAGTGATGGCCGATTCCCAATTATATAACCTACTAAATAGTCTGTTTCTAAATTTTACACCGTTGAGTCAGGTATTCAATCTAGGTCAGGATTCCAAAAATACCTACTGGCACATGCAGTGTGTTACTTATTATACAGTGTGTTATGGCATTTATGAGCTATAATAATATGACCATTATGACTTAAATGACTAATATGACATATATGACCAATATTTTATGACTAATATGATCTTCATGACCCATGTGACCTTTATGATAAATGTACCCTATATCATTTGCAGGGCATTTAGGGCTCATGCGAACTGTATGACTTTTATTACCTGTATGGCCTTTATGACCTATAGGACATATATCAGCTATCTTATATAAGTTATAATTAATGAACGGGAAATAGGCATAGCAGTAAAACAAGAGGCTTATTAATATGATATTTAAATTCTTCTACCTGAAAAAAATGATACATCACATGAATATATGTTCTTAATTTACATTAAAACACATTTTTATTTGTAGTTTATTATGTTTTATGTATCTGAAATTTGAAGTGCATATGTATGTTGCATCGTTTGCGAATTACCAATAGTCAAGGGAAAGTGTATTACCCTCATTTATCCCATAAGTCTTCAACCGATTAAGCCCAATTTAATCAGTTCTAGATTAGATCATGATACATAAGTGTTCTAAATTTGAAGTTGGTATCTTAACGTGTTATAGAGTTTATAATATACACAAAAAAGGTTAACAGATAAACAAACGACGTATACAATTTTGTAAATTGATTTTAAGTCGAATACAAGGAGATCCAGATTTTTTGCGTATGAAGGCGTAACGTTCATTGAACGCGGAGTTAAATTTCCAACACCTTGTATACAATTGAGCCACTTTGAAAATACGGATGGGACAGGAGACCCCTTTCCCAGGCCAGAACCCCTTTTCAGGCTTTATCCATAATCTGTTTAAGCTACCTCTATTTCCATGTTCCATTTAAAATAAAAAAGTGACGCTATCATCCGGTATAACCGGAAGTGTTATGTGGACACCGATATTTATTGGTGCAGTGCATGCCAGTAAACAATGTAGCCCAAATTTTCAAAATCCAGATCGAAACAATCTCAGAAATATTCTAACGGTGGTCACCGTGAGACATCCTTTCTACTTATGTATTGTTGGCGTAATAAGAATGGTCACGTCCAATCAAATATCTGCAATCGGGTTCTATCACTGCAATTCTTATTATTATTTTAATATTAAATACTGGTTATTATTTTGTTGAATGAATGCTAACACTGTGAACACGTCAAGCTTGCTTCTATATTACTAGATGCAATTTTAATATATTTATCAATTTAAATATTTAAATACCGAAAATCTCTGCTTGTAGCGTGCTGGTTTTAATGATTCGTTCATAACTTTCGTCTAAACCTTCTATGAAAGCATAAGTGTAATATATTACCATATTCGTAAAAAAAATACTCTACAAAAATCTATGTCTGTTATCATAAGAGAAAATGTAAAACAAAAGAAAATTTACCTGTTGGAGCATCACATAGGTACCTTATATTTGTGTCATCGAATTTAGTCAACGCTTTATTTACACCTTTAGAGATATACCTGCATACAAAGATTAATTGAAATTAAATGAAAATTTGACTCTTGCATTCTGTTGACTAGTTTATTTTAGTGACAGCTGTACTATTAGCGTTTCCAGCCTTTTTTAAGCAATTATTTAAATGGTCATATAGTTTGTTTGTCTGGCCATACTGCTATAAAAAAAATTGCATGTCAACTTAGGAAGCATTAAAGGTGTCACGGCTCTGCGTTGCTAACCTCTATTCCAACATACCTTACTTACGTTAGTTTAAGCAGAACTTTCAGTTTGACCGCATAGAACAAGAGACCGGGTATCAGGTCGGATTCCACAAATACAAACTGGTACAAACAGTATTAGCACAATGCTATGTACTTATTTTAAGGGACGATTTCTCGACCAATTCTAAGTCGGTTTAAGATGGTGCTAACAGGGGATAACAGGGTGCTAAAGGATTACTTAAAAACTAGCACCCTGTATCTCGTAAACCAAATATTTAGAACATTCATTTATTTGAACTTTTTAGCTTAAAATTGGCCCAGAAATCATCCCTTTAAATATTTATATGGCATTAGTAACACACTGCATGTGCCAGTAGGTATTTGTGGAATCCGACCTGATACCCGGTCTCTTGCTATATGCGGTCAAACTGAAAGTTCTGCTTAAACTTTTAATGTAAGTAAAGGTATTTATGGGATAGAGGTTAGCAACGCAGAGCCGTGACACCTTATATGCTTCCTAACTGGTTGACATGCAATTTTTTATTTATAACAGTATGCTAGACAAACAAACTTACATATGACCATTTAAATAATTGCCGAAGGGCATAAGGTAACGCTAATAAAAGTACAGCTGTCACTAAAATAAACTAGTCAACAGAATGCAAGAGTCAAATTTCACTTTCAATTCAATTAATCTTTGTATGCAGGTATATCTCTAAAGGGTGTAAATGAGCTGACTAAATTGATGACACAAAATATATAGGTACCTATGTGATGCTCCAACAGGTAAATCTTCTTTGTTTTACACTTTCTCTTATGATAACAGACAAGATTTTGTAGAGTATTTTTTACGAATATGGTAATATATTACACTTATGCTTTCATAGAAGGTTTGAGACGAAAGTTATGAACGAATCATTAAAACCAGCACGCTACAAGCAGAGATTTTCGGTATTTAAATATTTAAATTGATAAATATATTAAAATTGCATCTAGTAATATAGAAGCAAGCTTGACGTGTCTACAGTGTTAGCATTCATTCAACAAAAATAATAACCAGTATTTAATATTAAAATAATAATAAGAATTGCAGTGATAGAACCCGATTGCAGATATTTGATTGGACGTGATCATTCTTATTACGCTAACAATACATAAGTAGAAAGGATGTCTCACGGTGACCACCCGTTAGAATATTTCTGAGATTATTTCTGATCTGACCTTTTGAAAATTTGGGCTACATTGTTTACTGGCATGCACTGCACCAATATAATATCGGTGTCCACATAACACTCCGGTTATACCGGATGATAGCGTCACCTTCGTTATTTTAAATGGAACATGGAAATAGGAGGTAGCTTAAACAGATTACAGAGATAGCTCTGAAAAAGGGAGTTCCTGGGTCTGGAAAGGTCTCCTTTCCCATCCGTATTTTCAAAGTGGCTCGAATTGCATACAAGGAGTTGGAAATTCTAACTCCGCGTTCAATGAACGTTACGCCTTCATACGCAAAAAATCTAGGATCTCCTTGTATTCGACTTAAACTCGTTTTACAAAATTGTATACGTCGTTTGTTTATCTGTTAACTTTTGTGTATATTATAACTCTATAACACGTTAAGATACCAACTTCAAATTTAGAACACTTATGTATCATGATCTAATCTAGGAACTGATTAAATTTGAGCTTAATCGGCTTGAAAACTTATGGGATAAATGAGGGTAATACACTTTTCCCTTGACTATTGGTAATTCGCAAACGATGCAAACATACATATGCACTTCAAATTTCAGATACATGTAAAACATAATAAACTACAAATAAAAATGTGTTTTAATGTAAATTAAGAAATATATTCATGTGACGTATCATTTTTTTCAGGTAGAAGAATTTTAAATATCATATTAATAAGCCTCTTGTTTTACTGCTATGCCTATTTCGTTCATTAATTATAACTTATATAAGATAGCTGATATATGTCCTATAGGTCATAAAGGCCATACAGGTAATAAAAAGTCATACAGTTCGCATGAGCCCTAAATGCTCTGCAAATGATATAGGGTACATTTATCATAAAGGTCACATGGGTCAAGTGAAGATCATATTAGTCATAAAGGGCATATTTCATATATGTCATATTAGTCATTTAAGTCATAATGGTCATATTAGTTATATAGCTCATAAATGCCATATTGCTCATAAAGGTTTTAATTGTCGTATTGGTCATGAAGGTTAATGACTTTTAATGACTTTCGTCTAATCTTCTTGTCGCTTTAACTCTCCATTTGACCTTATTTCTCCTTAACCCTCTTTTTTCACTCTTAACCTCCTCTCGTGCTCCTTAACCTCATTGTCATTACTTTGTCTCCCATTTGTCTTATTCCTTCTCTTGTCCTCTTTATTCTCATTTGTCTTTATTTTTGTCTTCTTTCTAATTTATCCTCCTTTTGTCCTTCTTTTGACCCATGCAATTGTCCTCATTAACTTCCTTTGTTGTCCTCTATAATCTCATTACTTTATTTGCCCTCGTTTATCCTCGAGATCCTTTTCCTCGTTGACCTTCTAGACATTAACTTGCCTCCTTCCCCTCCCCCTCGTTAACTACTTGTCCTGTTACACCACCTTCCACTTTAGACCAAGTTCCACCAACTTTTATTGTTATTCAACGCTTCATCTTCCTTGTACTTCTTGATGTAAACTAACTTATCTTATGGCTTCCTAACTTTGACCTCCTTTTGTCCCTCCTTGTCCCTCAAATCCATTATCACCCCGTATTCTTGTTGATATACTTGCCCCCATTCTCCTTGACCCCATTAGTTTTCTTCCTTTCCTTCCGTAACCATTTATCCTCCTGTTCTCTTCCAAAGACCAAGTCACCTTCTATTCATTGATCTTCCTTTGAACTTCTTGGTGTGAACCTATTTGCCTTTTTGCTTTCCCTAACGGAAAGGCTTGGAATCTTTTTTAGCATTGGGCACTTATTAATTACCAAAATTTATGTTAAAACATTTTATTTAAACAGAGAGGGCAAAACTAAATTTACCATCTCAACTCCCTCAACTCCCCACCATATTAGGCTAAAAAATCTCTAAATTTGTAAACTCTGTTATATTTTACATGTTTGAACCTCAAATTTGAAGTGCATATCTTGCTTTTGTTTGAGAATACTTACCAACAGTCAAAGAAAAGTTATAAAACACCATTTAACCCCAACCCCACAACCGATTAAGCTATGGGCGATAATCGATAATCAGGTGGAGAAATCGTCATGGTACATAAGTGTTCCAAATTTGGAGTTGATATCTTAACGCGTTCTTGAGTTATCGTGTACACAAAAGGGGTTAACAGACAGACAGACAAATTTTGTCTCATTAAATTTAAAATTCCGACATTTCAGAACACTCTATTTGTTTTTTTTTAACTTTTTCATCAATACTATTTCCTCTCCTTAAACTTTTTTATGAATATTATTTCCTCTCCACTATGTGGATGTTAAAGGCTTAGGATGTTCCATTTAAAATAAAGAAGGTGACGCCAGTATAACCGGAAGTGTTACATGGACATTATTTTGTTTGAGGAGAGCATGCCAGACTACTGAATTAGTCTCAAAAATATTATTATGGATGGTCACCATGATACACCCTGTATGTGGGAACATTTAAACCATGTCGCGATTGAATGGCTTCCTTCGTCCGCAGATCTCACTCGATTATACTTTTTCTTGCTGTGTGGATACAAAAACGTTATTTATCTGACAAAACCAGAGAACTAAATTAAAGGTCCAAATTCCAAATATCGTGTCATATTACATAAAAACAGAAAACAGATGTGTGGAGAAAAATATTTGTTGGTTAATTAGAAAAAGTTATTGTGCTGTGCTTAAGAGGTATTGGTTTATTTTCTTTTAATACACGCTATTAAATAATGTACACAGTTATTCATTATTAATTACTCACCCTTTATCATAGTTATTATTATTTAATGTTAAAATACTATTAAAAAGTACAGAAGCGTGCAGATTTCAGGGGATACAAAACAAAAAAATAAATGTTATTTTTAATGTGATACATTGTTATATTATACATTATTTTTGTATTGATACTTTTTCTTGCCTCCAAAAATGTACCATACATTACTTCTATTTTATTTATTTCTTATTTATTATTTATTTATTTCCAGACAACTACCAAAAAAACAGATACAATCCAATTACATGGTAGAATGACAAAAAAACCTAAACTAAACTAAAATAATAACACACTTATGAACAAACATTGACAACACAAATTAGGTCTACAAAATACATTTTTTCAAGTAGCTTACATTAGTGTAGAAGATATCGAGCTTATTTTGTAGAAGTGGTAAATCGAACCACATAACATGTATGGGGGAAAATTGCAGTATGTTAGTTCTAGGTGTTTTTATGTAAAATAGAGAATTATTTTGGTTTGAAAAGAAGGAGATGTTAAAACATAAAGATTATAATAAGTCGGGAGAGTCATAATTATGGCATTTAAAATTTTATAAAGAAAAAACAACAGGAAAAATAGTCCCTCCTTTGTGTGAGAGTGTTAAGATGAAACTCTGGTTATTAATTCTGCTTGGTAGAGTCTTGAGGGGTATGCCGTCTACTTTGAAACTCATATATTTTACAAAATCTCTGTACTTTTTTCTAAATTATTCTTGTGTATGTCATAATTTCGGATTCCACACGATATTACCATATTCCAGCTTAACAACGAACAAACGAGTAATATAATAGCTTAATAGTGTCTATATCTGAAAATTGCCCAGGAGTTACGAATGACAAATTCAAGAGATCTAAAGACCTGTTGGGTAACGTTGGCATTGATATGATCAACAAAGTGTTAGTTCCGAATCGAACGTAACACCTAGGTTCTTTTAACCGCTCACATTGTGTTAATGGCATATTATTTATGTTGTACATAAAGGCAATATTTGCTTTTCTTGTAAAGCTCATGGAGAAACATTTTTTAGTATTAAGAGTTAATAAATTATCGGCACACCATTTAATAATTTTGGACAAATCATTTTGTAGCTTCTCACAGTCATTTAAATTTTCAATAGTTCCTTAAATAACTTTAAAATCGTCCGCATACATTAGTGTCTTTGCAAATCAGTGACAGGTTGATGTCATTTATAAATATATTAAACAGCAAAGTGACCCAAAATAGACCCTGGAGTACACCAGAGGTTGCGTCAACTTTCGACAGACTTAAATCCATAGTACTGTACATTTAGTTTCCTATTCGTTAAGTAGGATTGAAAAAATATGGTGAAGTTTTCGGCTTCGATAGTTCTGTATATATGACATCAACCCGACCTCCTTGTCTAGAACGTTTGACAAGTACTGTGTAACACAAACTAAATTTAATATCGTTGATCTTCCAGATATAAATCCATGTTGGCTTGGAGAGATTACAGGTTTTAAATTAAATGAGATATACTCATATATCACAGCCTCAAATATTTGTTAAAGTTACAAAGAATTACTATCGGTCTATAATTCTCGGTTAGGGTCTTATCACCTTTTTTAAAATTGGGCAAATATTCGATTGCTTCCAAAGGCAGAAAGGGCATGGTGTTCAACGACAAGTTGAAAAGAAATGTTAAAGGTTTAACCAAAAACATGGGCACAATCTTTAAAAAAATGCTGGGATACCATCTGGGCCTGTTGTCATCTTCGGCTTCAATGATTTTAATGCTCTAAGAACAGCATCCTCAGTAGAGCTGGGGAGATTCAAGTGGTTTATATTTGGTAGTTCCTGAAAGTTATTTAAGTCAAAGTTAGTAGATGGAAATGAAGGCAGACTGAAAAACTATCAAACGCATTTAATATATCCCGATTTATACCGTTTTTGAGTTATTAAACGTCAGAATAATCTTAGTTAAACTAGTTACTGTAAATATGGAAAAGTCAACTATTATTATTTGTTTGATGTGACATTTTTTAATGAAATAATCAAAATGGTTTACTGAGGAAGAAAAAAGTCCAAACATTTATAGTTAGTCCAAATATACATATATTGTTACATACAAAACAATAAAAAAATCGTGCAGTAAAAAAGAGAATACCTATATTCTCTTTTGCCGAACTTAATGATGGGGCAACTCCACATAGTGTCGTATCCGTTCGAGATCATTTGAATAATGTGGATAGGGAATAATGCAGCTATAATACCCACCACACATAATAGACAGTTGGTCAGTGATTATTTCTGTAGGAAGACTGCAAGACCGACCGACAGTAGGTGATACATCGAAAATAACTCCCACACGTATAGGAGAATTCTTTTACAAACCTGAACATCTTTCTGACCGACCCATTTTGATTTGCGGAAATTTTTTTACAGATTCTATAGAGATACGTATTCGAAGATTTTTTTGCAAAATAAAAAGTTCGCGAAAATTTGAGATTTTCGTGATTTTTGCCTTGAGACTCATTTTCAAAAATTCATAACTCCATTCCTATTTGAGCGAAAAAACGTTTTTGTTTTAAGGTACTAGAGTGAATTTTAAGAAAAAAATTGTTCCAAATAAAATTTATGAAAATTTTTGCATTGTTATAAACAATTGAAATGTTTAAATCGATTTTAAACAATCTTTCCCACCTCGTAGCACGTTTTAAGTATAACCATTGCATTCCACGTCAAATTTTCTATCGCAGATGCTTTTTATCGATGGAGACATAATTATTACTATTGGAAAAAAATTAAATAAATTAGCGCGATACTTTCACATCGGCGCGCCGGTTGCAAGGCACGTCTCATACTGTTGTTCGGTATTATAATATCAGAGGTATATATAGTATATTTTATATTTTTAATTAAACAGTATTATTTATTAGTAAATAAGGCTTTTAAAAATTTGGAAAAAATTAAATTAAATAAACAACACTATTTCAGCTAATAAAGTGATTTATTAAGATTTCAATTCATTAGTATTCTACATGTACATTTGGTCTTAATATTTATTTTTTACTTAAAAATTTTTGTAATATTTTTTTTTTCATACAAATGAAAAACAATGAATTGCATACAATGAATTGTTTTGTTTCCAATTCTTGAAGATATATTGGACTCATACAATGATACTTCAAAGTGCCTTTTATCATTAGTAGCTTTTTCAAAACGCGCTCGATAATTGTTTTTCTTCTTTATCGCATCCACATCGTTTGTTGAATACCAACACGTTATCTTCTGTAGAGTGTTTGTTGCCCAATCGAATAATTCTTTGGGTGTACGAATAGGATTATTTACCTTTTGGAAGACTAGCTCTAGCAGCCAGTCGTTTTAAAGTTCAACCTATTCCGTCACATGGTCCTTTACTATGTGATGTTGGGAAAGAGTGCCACTCAGTTGCCATTTTAAAATCTTCAAAACGATGAGTAAGATTTACAATTTTACACTTGGACCATCCGAAAAGTATATTATTTTATTGACGTCTTTTAAATTT